>PVKY010001807.1:0-11566 GCA_004027775.1 Bradypus variegatus | reverse complement strand
ACTGCTGGCTGCCAGCTTCCCAGGCACGGGGGCTGAGGGCTGGGGCCCGCGATGTACTCATCCTGTTTTTACCACTTACGAGCAAGGTTTGCATAAACCAGAAATTACCGTCAGAAAATTCTGACAGATTTCTGTGTAATATCCATAAATGTCCCCTGAAATACACTAATCTGATGATGTGGCGCAAGTGTTAATTAAAGAGGGAATGAGCTGAGGTAGAGTAGTGAGTGCCTTGGTTACCAGTAAGGGTGGGGAATAGAGGGTGCACACTCCAAATTTGTTTCATAATTGTGACATGGGTGACGTGGTGGTGTCAGTGAAAAGGAAATTTTTCTTTTTGCCACTTAACATTAAAGAATGCAGAAATCATGTATTTTATAAAGAGGTGCAGCAAATTCGCAGAGACATTTTCTTCTTTTTGGCAGTTTCCTAGAAACACTTGATTGTCAGCAGGTTATTTAACAATCCAGTAATCTATATATTATTTTACAAAGCACAAGTTTAAAATTGTTTAAGTTGAAACCATTGTTGGATGACTCCAGGTATTCTCTTCGTCCTTGTCTTCATCGTACAAATGACACTGAGCAGTATCAGTTAATGCCCTCATGTTTTAAGACATCATGTTTACATACGTTTTAAAGGCTAGTAAGTAAAGTAATTAGAAGAAAGTCTGATTGAAAGAAATTGCTGCATATTTTGTTATTGGGAGAATAACCTGCCTATTGGCAGGGTAGGCCCATTTATTTTTCATGTTTGCAAAAAATTCTGAGGATCGTCTAAGTGATTGTGTTGTGGAGCCTGGGAGAGTGAACTGACTGGTGTTTGCACCATGTCCCCGGGTGCATTGGCGTGATTGTGGTGATTGGCGTGGTTACGAGGACTTGCTTTGTGCCCTGCACTCGTACGCAGGCACTGCACAGCGTCCCCTGCAGTGAGGGAGGGGGTTGCAGTCCCTGTTCCATGTCCATGGAGCTGGTCCTAGGCCGCCACAGGCTTAGACCAGGACCCAGCTCTCGACCCCCAGACCAGCGTTATCTGAGGGGTGTGATGCAAGAAATCTTAAGTTTTCTAGTAGGCACACTGAAAAAAGTAAAAATAAAAAGGTGAAATAAATTTTCATGTAATATGTCCAAATATTGTCAAATTAAATACAAAAAAAATACTGAGACATTCTACATTCCTTTTTGTGCTGAGTCTTTGAAATCCTGTGCGTGGGGCACACTCGCACCCTAGGCCCAGGCAGCAGCGTTTCAGGAGTGCAGGAGCCAGGAGCCCGGGTGGACAGAGCAGCTGGAACCATTTTTAACCTTTGTACTTTTCTGTAATCTCTGCCTCTAAACCAGATTGAAAACTTGTAAGGTGTTTCCATTTGAAAACTGAGCAGTTGGCATTTAAATTTTAATTTAAATTCTTTCCTGACCCTCGGGTGATGTGGAGGTCACTTAGCGATTCACTGTGCTGAGAAGTTATGTTCTCCCAGCCTCTTCCCAGTGTTCCTCTTTCTCTCTTTCTCTCCCAGTAAAGAAATGTGACTTTTATATATGCAAATTTAGGTGTCCTGAATTTTTTGAGAGATGAAGTGATATTTGTTCCAGAGGAACGTGGCTGTTTACTCTGAGTTCTTCGCGGAGTAATGGGTGTCTTTGAAGTGGGCCTGCTGTGCTGATGTGGACGTGCTGTCTTGCAGAACCTCATCTGCTCCGAGTGTGGGGATGAGTTTACGCTGCAGAGCCAGCTGGCCATCCACATGGCGGAGCACCGCCAGGAGGTGGCTGGGAACCGGACTCACACTTGCAAGACCTGCAAGAAAGAGTTTGAAACGTCGTCACAGCTGAAGGAGCACGTGAAGACACACTACAAAGTCAGGTCAGAGCACTGCCTGGGCTTGGCAGAAAATCTTAGGTATTAAATTAAAAGTGTACATACTCTGTTACGATTGATTAAAACTATGTGCTGCCTTAGAAGGGAGAGCGGAGACGGCGGCAGGGCACAGCCGATAGGGCCGGGTGCCCGGCTTGTATTTGCGGCAGGAAAGACGTGCCGGAGGTTAATGAAGAGGCATCAGGTGTTATGAGTAGAAAATTTAGCAGCATTTCAGGGTTAAAAACTGTAGAAAAAGGTACCCAGCCCTTTTTAGGGGCAGGTAACAAGGGCCTAATTAGCACCCATTTACTGCGTTAGGTCACTGAGAGGACCCAAACTGTTGGAAAGTCACATACTGGGCCCTGCACTTAGTGAGTGTGTATGGATAGAAATAAAATCCCATTGAGTCATTACAAACAGCCTGTCCAGTGCACTGCTTTTAGCCCCATGTTTTTCAGGTGAGAAAACTTAGATTAGAGAGACCAAGTGAATTTGTCGAGGTTTTACAGCTCATAAGTCAGGTATCAGGGATTTAAACCCTGCACGCCTGGTTTCAGAGCTCATAATCCTAACAGGCATGCCTGTATTTGAATACATTTGTACACTTACATACACAGATTCTTAGCAAAACTCAACATGCTTTTAAAAACTTTTCATTTGACTTATTCCTGATTAGATACATTGTGCTGATATTTCCACTTCTTAGTAAAATGAAATAAAGAGTTCTTCCTGGGACTTTGTGCTCATGTCAGCTAATGGTGACAGTTGTCACACTCAGTTTCTTGAACAAATTTTAAGAAGCAACATCAATTAGTATTTTAACTACTGTTTTAGCAGTTTAGCTTCCCACCATTCCCCACCTCAGCATTTAGGCAAGATCTGTGCTTTTTAACAATAACAACAAAAAAACCGTTTACCAGTTAATTAATAAACTTTGTAAAGTGCCCAAAGATTAGTAGTATTCATTTGTCCTCTTGATATCACACCTCACAGGTGTGAGCTGACCACACCTCCACAGGGCCAGTAGTCTCCTGTCCTTTCCCACTTCTGTCTGTTGTTTATTAATGTGGTGCCCACCCAAGATTTCACTGTTTCAGTGATTTTTAAACCTCCAGGATACAGTACATGTTTTCTGTACACACGAGGCTTTTGTTTTAATGAAGTTGTAATACGCACATTCTCTGGTATTTCTTCCACGTTTAAGGAGATCACTTGGAACATTTTGTGCTCATTGGATGTGTCTGCAGCACTGACTTCTGGGTCCCTGGTGGAGTCGGGAGCCTCACAAGGCCCCTGTCTGCCCGGAGCTTTCATTTCTGCAGGAGTGACAGATAATAAGCAAGCCGATGAGTTAGCAAGTGGGACTGATTCAGGCAGCGACCATATTGTGCAGGAACTAGCTGGGGGTGTTGAGGGGGTGTTATGGGGGTGGGCAGGTAGGTGGCCTCAGAGGAGGCCGTGTTGAAGTGAGGCCAGAATGACGGGGAGGAGCCAGCCGCTGCAGGACATAGGGGAAGGGCTTTCCGGGCCCGGGGGTTGTGGCGCCTCAGAGGCCATGGGAGGAGGCACATTTGCCCCAGCCAGATGTGATTGAGGGGTCTCCCTGGCTGCCCCCCCGGTGGGCGTTGAAGCGGGGGCCGGTTAGGAGGTGTTGAGTTAGTGCGTCTGAAGGATGAGGCTGTTCCAAGACGGGGTGGCAGTGAAGTCAAGCGGTGTGGACATACATGGCAGGTGTCTGTGGGGTAAAGCCAGCAGCTTTTGCAGGTAGACTTGGCACGAGGAGTGAGGGAGAGAGAATGACCCAGGGGGTTCCGGGGATGTGAATTCGCAGAAGTGGGTTTGTGGGGCGAAGGAGTGGTTCTGTTCCGGGCCGAGTGGTGTTTGAGTTGCCCATCAGCCATCCACAAGGAGGTGTCCAGTAGAGCGCTGGATTCATAAGTTTGGAGCTCGGGGCACTTTCAGAGCAGGAAGTATAAGTTTGGACATCGTCAGCGTTTGGATAGTATTGAAATCCAGCAGACTGGATAAGATTTCACAGATTCACTGGAGATATGTGTCATGCCTGTACATGTCTTTACATTTGACAATCATAAGTAAAGCTTTGCCTAGAAGAGGAATTCCCAAAAAGAAAAAAATTCCCAAAAAGAGAAAAAATTGCAGATTTTTGACCTTGGAAAACTACTTTTCTCCTTTCATCACAAATAGAACAAATGAATTTCATGATTTTGAATACATAAAACTAATACATGTATGTGTATGTGTCTGTGGCGTGTATGTAGGCATATATAGGTATAAATGGGTAAATGTGTGTGTGTGTGTGTGTGTGTGTGTGTGTGTGTGTGTGTGTGTGTAAAATCAATTCTCATTAAAACCTCTTCTGACAACATGTCAGGTAACTGTCCTGGTAGGAAGTTAGTTTTGAAACTTTAATATAAGGGGGGTGGGGGGTGGGGCGCTTAATGCGTCTTTTTCTGTGTGTTACACCAGGGTCTCAAGTACAAGGTCTTATAATCGGAACATTGACAGAAGTGGATTCACATACTCATGTCCTCACTGTGGAAAGACCTTCCAGAAGCCGAGTCAGTTAACTCGGCATATCAGGATACACACAGGTGAGAAAAGTTCCCTTCTGGATGACTTACTCTGTGGCTGGAAGGAAAGAAAATGTGCCTTGGCGCCCGCTAGGCCTGGGTGCCAGTCTTGGCTGTCCCTTCATTTCCTGCGCAGTCTTGGTGAAGTTGCTTCCTCTTTCTGTAGTTTCATTTCCTCGCTTGACAGATGGGGTATTGCTATCTGTCATGTAGTTGTCAGAAATAATAAATGAAGGAATGTAGTGGGGGTCACCTGGTGTGTGGCAGGCCATTGGTTATTGAGAGCTGATATTGGTTATTATCAATGTGAGATTTCTTTATTTGCTCATTAGGTAAATAGGCTAATTAGGTATAAATTATAGAAAACACAGAGTCCCCATAATCTAATTTTGCCTTCTCTCACTGAACTATGAAACATGGAGTCATTAGCCCATTTTACAGATGAGAAGGTTGAGGCCCAGGGGAGATCCATGGCTTCTCCAGTGTTCGGAGCCCTCCAGCTTTCCTGGTGCTGGTCCTTCTGCCCAGAGCACCTGAGTCCTGGCCTTTCACTCTGCACTTCAGAGACCGGAGAGGATCAGGTGCCTGTCTCCTTAGCCAGCCCCCTGGACAGCCTCTTTGTAGTTTGCTCTGGAAGTTTATGAGTATGTGTCTGAACTGGCTGGCCAATTGCAATGATAACAAGGATGTTTTGATTTGGGGAAGTTGGGGAGGGTGAATTGGAGGGTGAATTTCCTGTGGGCACTTGAGTAGAGCCTAAGAGCCTTCCAGTGGGGCAGCGTAAAGGGAGTGTGAGCCTGGAGGCCGGCTGGAGAGCCAGGTGCTTGTTATTGCTGCACAGCTCTTCCTCTGTCACTAGATGTCCTCTTGGTATAGCTTGCCACTTCAGGTTTGTTTCTTGGCCTTAGTTTGCCTTGCCGCTGGGCTGAGCACCAAATAATTGAGATGTTGGTCTAACTTCATGACGTATGAGATGGTGTACTGAAGAAACATGTGCATGTGTTGGATGACATGTTTTATTGTCTTTGCTTTGAATTTGAGGCTGCCTTTTGGCCCAGTTAAATGGCAGTGACCTAACCTAGTTTATGTGTGCCACTGGACTCCCTGATTGGGCAGGATGGTGCTGCAGTGGCTCACCTGGACACCTCGTCCTGGTGTGGCTTGGAGGCTGTGCCCACAGTTCAAGGACTTTACAGTGTTGGCCTGGGCTTAGCCAAGGACCTGTAACTCAGAAGTTCCTGTCTGGTGACTCCTGAGGGGGCTGCTGGGGGCAGCGGGCCACCAGGGATATCCCAGAAGCGCGCCATATCCCAGAATGGCTCATCGTTCAGCCCGGGGTTGGTCAGAGGCTGTGTGTGAGCCCTGTGAGCCTGTGGGCCCTGCTCTGTGCAGGGGTGGGCACAGTCCTGTGCCACAGAGAGCTCCTGTGTTCTGACCGTGTCTTTAGGCATGAATTTCTCCAAGTCCCATTGTAAATAAGACCCTTCCCTTAGGCACAGCTCCTGCTGCCAGACTTGCTGCTGGCCTCCCTCCCTGGGCGACGGTCTGCCCCACTGCCCTGGAGCCAGGGAGCGGCCTGCCTCTTGGGGGCACCCTCCACTTTGAGAGGGAGCTGTGAGCAGGGCAGTAGGAGCCCCTCCTGGCGTGGAGCTTCCTCCTGCTGGGGGCCAGGGTCGGGGTGGCTGGCACTAGTTTGGGGTCACAACCTCGGGGGCTCCTCATGCAGCTGTTCTGGAAGACTAGACCCCCGGGGAATCATTTTTACTCAAAGATATAAATGTACAAATGTATTTTCCTCATCTATGTATTTATTTTCCACCTATGTATGTATTCTTACCCATATATATTCTTTAAACCTCATCATCATAAATGTATTAAAAGTTTGAAGAGACAAGGGTGTGGGCAAAACCTAAGTTCTCCTGATGGCTGTTACTCTCTGGCCAATGTTAAATTGCTGTGATACTTGTAGTCTCTAGAGGAAAATTATATCGTGGGTAATGTCAGCGTTTCTCTTGTTACTCTGTAAGTTGTGAATACTATTTGATGGTCCCTCTCCAGGTGAGAGGCCGTTCAAATGCAGTGAGTGTGGGAAAGCGTTCAACCAGAAGGGTGCCCTGCAGACCCACATGGTGAAGCACACAGGGGAGAAGCCCCATGCCTGCACCTTCTGCCCGGCCGCCTTCTCGCAGAAGGGGAACCTGCAGTCCCACGTGCAGCGTGTCCACTCGGAGGTGAGCCCACGTCGCTTGGCCACTGGGTGCTCCGCTCTGTGGTGAAAGACCCAGAGTCAGCTTGCCTTGTGAAAGGGAGGAGGGGTCCTTCCAGCTTCTTATACATGAAAGAAATGATAAATACAATCTTTTTTCTTCTTACTGACAAAATATTCTAGTTTTAACGAGATGTTCGACAGTAATCATAACACCTCTGTCAGTTCAGAGCCATCCATCTTAATGCTTGTGTATTTCATCCCTTTACTAAAATTGAAATCCAGACATTATCAAGTATAAGAAATTGAAAGACGAGAGATGAAATCGAGAAAACAAGCTTTTCCTGTCACTAGTACTGCTAAACGGGTGTGTGGCCACCCACAGCCCCATTCGGAGGCCAGGCCAGACCCAGTGTGTCTGGTTCCTGCTGGTCCCTTCCACAGCAGGCTCCCTGAAGAAATTCTCACGAGCACGTTGGCTCTGGCTCTTACTAACTGTTGTGATTTGGTGCCTTTGATTTGCTTATAGTCCAATTATAGGATACACAGAAATATTTAAGCAACACAAATACTTTTGTCATGGGTCAGTCTATTTTATAACACTATTTTGCAGAATGAAAAGTGTCATCAACTTAAAAACAAAATATATCTTCTTTCCTTGGTGAACACCTTGAGTAACACTTAAACAAATCAGTGAATCAGGGGTTTACAGTACACTTTTATCCAAACCTAACAAAAATAAGAAGTGGGCATTGTCTTTGAGTTTAGATAAGCAGTATAAAATCTAAAATTAAAAAACAAAAACTACACACCTCACAGTTTATAAACAGATTCAGAAGTCCATAATAAATGATCTACTTTTATAAATTAAGTTTTATTGTCTAAGCATTGGGAGGCATATATTAGTGAGGTGATGTCATGCAGTGAGGTTACTTTTAGAACTGAGGAGAACGATTTGGATGAGCCTGTCTGTGCCCGTGACTGCTTAGGAATAAGACTGTATTTGCACAGCACCTAGGGTATCTTACTGGTGCTTCCGGGCACTTAGTGAGGTTGTAGGGTCAAGTGCGTCTCAGGACCCCTCTGCTTAGCAAACTCACTCAGGGAGGCTCAGCGGCCAGTGGCTACGCCATAACCCCCTGGGCCTCTGCTGTGAGGGGACTCGAGATGTTTCAGAGGGTCTGCCAATATTACTTGGTAATATTATCCAGTTCTCCCAGAAATCTAAAGCTTTATATTGGTTCTTAACAAGGTGCTAAAATTAGCATGGTAGTCTCATGAGGCTCAGAGGGAGTCAGGCGGTTTTCAAGTCGGCCTTCAGTTACGGTAATTGCTAATGTTGGGTTTGAGGAATAGTGCAAGAATATTTGTGATACTCTTTTCTGTTTTATAGATGTTCCAATTCATTTTACTATTCTCTGTAGTCTGCTTTTATCTTCATTGTACTTTTAAAAATTAGTTGTTAATTGTTGAATATCTGTATTGGTGATGAATAATTTAGACTGTTTGACATGCTTTCTAATCTTGTTTGTTTTAGCCCTGAAAGCTGCTTCTGAGTAATATTTAAGTCTAGCTGACCATCTTTCAGTATTGATCATTTAAATCTTATACTGGCAGTGTTATTTCAAGAGCTGAGTCATTGATGCTGAAGCTATCTAATTTAAAAGAAAAAATGACATTGAAGGGTTGCATTATTCTGTTATTTTGAATGCAGTTCAAATTGTGATTTGCCATAACTTAAATATTTTTCTGTAAGAATTAATTTAAGAACTCCTTTCTTCTTTTTTCCCCCCTCTCTTAAGGTCAAGAATGGTCCTACCTATAATTGCACAGAATGTAGTTGTGTATTTAAAAGTTTGGGGAGTTTAAATACCCACATCAGCAAGATGCACATGGCTGGGTCACAAAATTCAGCAAGTTCTGCAGATACTGCTCATGTTTTGACAGTAAGTTTAGTAGTGTGGTTCTTAGAAGGAAATATTTTACTAAAATCTGTTCTTCTTAAATATGACCTTTAATATTGATTATTATTAAGTATCATAAAGGTGCTAGGAAAGAGTTCTATATGAAAGTAAGGTGCTACTTTTTTTTTTTTGATTAGTGAAAGAAAATCCATCTTTTTATACTTTAGAATACTATTAGGTGACCCTGAATTATGGACCATCTGAAGCAGTGGAAATTAGACAAAATGTAATCATTAATTTATGAAATTGTAAATCATACAGCCAGTGTTATTATTATCGAATATTTATCCTTAAGTTGCAATTTAAGAATTATTTTCTTTTGTAGATAGTATTCTTTCATGTCTAAGGTGACAGTGGTGATTATTCCTGAGTCTTTGTACTTTTGGGACACTAAATTGTACATGTATTTTAAATGTATGACTGTACAATCACACACACATTTTTACTCCTTTATTCCTAGGATTCTATAGTTCAACCTCATTCTGTTACTTCTGTGCCTTTCTTGCAGTCAATTGATAATAAAAGGAAAAATCCAAGTACAGAGTGTTGTATTTTCAAAGCAGTATACATAAAATGTAAAATCTCTGAAGCCTAGTCCATGTTCATGAATGCAGTTTAGCCTGCAGTTTGTGGTTAAGGCAGCAGCTGTGTCCCACCAGTATGGGAAATAAACCTAGTTAATATTTAGTTCCTAAAATTAGGGTCACTTTCTAGTGTTTGTTTTTCCTTTTCTTTTTTCACAATACTTGCAGCTTGGGATGGTTGCTCAACTTGCTCTTGATTAATTCTAAAACTGGAGAGTAATTAGAACTTAATAATCCAAGTATGTCCTCAATAAAAAACTGAAAATGCAGTACTGTGATTTGAAAACAAGGAATCTGCTCTGCTCTGCTCTGCACTGATGTGGGAGTGTGAGCGGATTCTGACTTATGTGGTACGTGCACTTTCTTAAGTTCCTCTCGGTATCTGTGCTTGGCCTCCTGGGCTGATTCTCCAGGTCTACTTTGCCTTTAAAAAAAAACTCTTAGCCTTCTCTCTCTCGTTTTGAGGCTTTTCCTTCAACTTTGCTTTGTGAGTCTTCTATTGACTTTTGTTTGGTAGCAAAATTTTTAATTTCTCAGAGCTCTCCTTTCTGATCTGAAGGTTTCTTCTTCGACACATGCTTTTCTGGTTTGATGCGCTGTCTTCTGGAATCTCTGAAGTTATTAACTAGAATTTTCTTTTTAGAGTTGTCCTGCTTATTGAATTCTCTGCCTTGGGCCCCCTCCTCCCTCTTTCAGGCATCTTTTCATCTCAAATTGCCTGTTTTTATTTCAGAATGAGGCAATAGTCAATTCGTGTGTGCACTTTTTATGTTGAGTGGCTGGGGGACCAGCCTTTGAATTTGGACATCACTGGCCATGAATGGCTTTTTATTTAGCTGGGGCACTATGTGCCACGGGACATGCCCCAGCTCTCCCCAAAGTATTTCTTCACTTTTACCTCTATCAGAGGCAAGTTCTACGTTTTTGCCTGTAGGTAAATGTCTAAACTTTACATGTTCTAAGTGGAGGAAGACAGGGTAATTATTTTCAGGGGCATTTTTCCCAGTGTCTTTTTTTTTTTTATTCAGTTTTATTCAAACACATTCACATAACATACAATCATCCATGGTATATAGTCAACCGTTCACAGTATGATCATCTAGTTATGCGTTCATCACCACAATCTATTTCTGAACATTTTCCCTACATCAGAAAGAATCAGAACAAGAATAAAAAATAAAAATGAAAAAAGGGTTTTTAGGCTTTGGGAATACAGCTGTGAACAAAACAAATATCGAAACCCCCACGGAGCCTACATTTTAGTGAGGAGAGACCAACAATAAACAATAGACGTGGTACAGAAGTAACTTATGGAACACGTTGGGAAGTGATAACGTGCTATGGGAAGAAGAAGAAATGTAAAGCAAGGTTGTGCTGTCAGACTAGAGCCCAGGACCACCAAGCCAAGTACTTTGGACCCCTGATACCTGTCTCCTGCCAGACAGAGTTCTACCACCTCTTCAGCATCCTATCTTTGCCAAAGATGGAAGTCAAGGAAACCCATTAGGAGCAGAAATCGTATTGATAGCCCAGGCCCAAGATTTCTGTTTCCTAAACCTCCTTTGATCTCCCATCTGGAGCGAGAGACAGAGCCCTGTGCTCAAGATCTACAGGACAGGGAGTCCCTGAGCTGCTCTTACCCAGGAGTTGGAGCGCCGCGTCGGGCCTAACTCGAGTCCTGCTGCCTCCCAGGAGTGCCGTGCGCCGAGGCCGGGCCCAGGCCCCGGCAGCGCGTGGGCTAAGACAAAAGAAGCTGAGAGAGGAGGCTTTCGGGTGGTCGCCGCCGCCACCAGGCCCGCACCGCCTGCACCGCTGGAGCCCCATGGAGGAGCCGCCGCCACCGCCTGCACCGGAACCTGAGCCTGTAGCGCCGGAGGTGAGTGGGCGCTCGCTGCCCCAGCGCCCCTGAGGCTTTCGGGTGGTCACCGCCGCCACCAGGCCCACAACGTCTGCACCGCTTGGAGCCCCGCGGAGGAGCTGCCGCCTGCACCGGGACCTGAGCCCGTGGCGCCGGAGGTGAGTGGGCGCTCGCTGCCCGAGCGCCCCCGAGGCTTTTGGGTGGTCGCCACCGCTGCCAGGCCCGCACAGCCTGCGCCGCTGGAGCCCCGCGGAGGAGCCACAGCGGCCGCCGGGGACGGAGCCCAGAGCAGCTGGCAACTACCCAAGAACTATATGAAACAGAGTTTTCTGGGTGTCCAGTAACCAGTCACACATCGGATGCAAGTTTGGAATTGGAGGAAAAGCCGAGATCGCAGCGAACATTGAAAACTCCATACACTCCCAATGAGACCCGGGCCTCACTAGACTGGGAAAATCTGACTAGGGTCGACCATATCTGAAGAGACCCATTCACAAAAA
>PVKY010001806.1:0-29328 GCA_004027775.1 Bradypus variegatus | reverse complement strand
GTTACGCTCGTCCCCTTGACCCTCCTGACCAGTCCATCTGCAACACCCTCCAGCCACTGTGACCAGGCAGGGCCCCGGGTGTGGTTGGGGAGCCTTGGTGGGGAGCATGCGGGCAAGGGGCTGCTGCAGTGTCCCCTCAGTGTGAGCTGCCTCCACGCCCAGCAGGGCGGCTGCAGTGCTTCACCCAGCTCCGTCTCTCCAGGGTCCCCGGACCCCCCACGCTCCTCCCTTGCCCACTGGGAAAGCGGGGCCTGGCATCCCACATGCACTCGTGCCCATCCGCACACCCTCTGCGTCCATCCCCCCATGCCCCTCGTTCGCCTGCCCACCCCAACGAGCCTTGGTGTGAGTGGCACCCCCACGGCCCCGGCCCCTCCCTGTGAGCCCCATTTGGAAGGACTTGGCCCGGGGAGCAGGCAATGGGAGAGTCAACCTGGGTGGGGATTCTCGAAGGAGTTCAGGGGTCAGGATGAGCCAGAAATGGATAAACTACCTCGTACGGAGCTCAGAAAGGGGATGCCCGTGCGCAGGAGCTGTTCGCCCCTTCCGCTGGGCGGACGTTGGGGGGATGCGCACGAGCACGCGAAACGGCTGGCGCCCGGCCCCTCCGAGCAGCCTGGAGGGGATCAGCGTGCGGGGAGATCGTCGTTCCCAGTTTACGACTCACTTTCCCAGCCCTGATCTGGTGTCACCCTCCAGCCAACCCGCAGGAGGCACAGCTGTGTCATCCCGTGGCTCCTGGCCCCGACGGCACTCTGGGGGAGCTGCTGCATCTGGGGACGCACCGAGCACCCACAGTTTCCCTGAGAGGCTGGTTGAGGGCCAGCCCGTCCCCACACGACCCCAAATCCACTCTGGAGAGTGACCAGCGGGCAGGGAGCTGGGCTGGCCCGAGTGCCCCCGTGGTCCTCCTTGGTGCTGAGCCTCAGTTTCCCCACACAGGGAGGATGGTCAGACCTCAGCCCGGCCTGACACCCACCCACCGGGGGCACCTGGGCCCCCTGGGTGGCTACTTCTCTCCCTCCACCCCAAAGAGCACCCACTCATTAGATGTGTTGTTTCCCCCAGAGGGCAAGGGGCCGGAAGACCACCCGGGAGCCGGCCAGCCTCTGTCCCCAGGGGTCCCAGGAGCTGTGTCCAGCAGCTTAGCAAAGAAAAGCAGAACGTGTGTCCCCTGAACTGCCACAGAAAAAATAGTCCCCAGCCAATCCCTGTGGGGTCAGGTCAGAGCACTACGCAGGGGCTCGAGACATTTGACTAGAAATCAGGAAAGATTGAAACTAAATAAACTAGACATATAACTGTAAGCTTTGGGGACAGAATCATAAAATTAACCCAAAGACAGATACCAGAAATAAAGCAATAAAGAAAAACAAAAGAAAAAGAAGAAATTAATGATGGAAAATGAAAAGATGGAAGACTTCATAATAAATACAGTACATGGGAAACAAGAGAGAACACACATGTATAGAAACAAGAAAGAGCTTTCCTACAGACGATTCTCTCAGAAAGCAAAAGTTACCAAATGTAAAGCAAGAAGCCCTTGAAATTCTGACTAGACCCATAACTATCTGACACATTCAAAAGATCGCTGACCTCTGTGCTGTAAAATAAACCAGACCAGAAGGTTTCTGGAGGATTCCACTAAAAACTCAAGAGCCAGTTAATCCCGCATTGCATCAGCGGCGGCCGAGCAGCGCCCATGGTGACCTCCCCTCTCTCCCTGCCCCTGCCCTCCAGGGACTGGAGTTTCTGGACTGAAAAGGGGGCTCACTTTAAAAACCGTGATGTGGAAATAGGACCCAACTTGCCCCCCCCATGCACACGAGGCGGCTCAGCCCCCACACCCCCGCACCGGAAGCCACCTGCCTTCTTAGTCATTCGTTCCGTTATTATTTCTGACAAACCCTTGGCACCAGGCCCCAGGATGAATCACTAACAGGGCCGATACCCCCCAACCTCACCAGAGGAGGGTCAGGAAAGCTGGGGTGGCGTAGGAGTGTAGAAGGGCCAACAGGTGGGGCCCCCCGAGGACACCTGGGAGCGAGGGCTGGGAGAATGTGAGGGGAGAGCCGGCCACAGTGGTGGGACGGCACCGCAGGCAGAAGGCGCAGCGAGCACAAAGCCCACGCGGGGACATGATCCAACAGGTGTCAGAGGGTGTACCAGCCGGGGTTCTCTGGGGAAACAGAACCGACAGGAATTGGCTCACGTAACCATGGGTGCTGGCAAGTCTGAATGCTGCAGGGCAGGCTGCAAGCCAGAAACTCTGAGAAAAGTGATTCTGAAGTCTGGCATGTCTGTGATCCCCAGGGGAAGCTGGCTACCTGAAGTTGAGGCAGGAATTCTTTCCGACTTCTGAATTCCTCAGTTCTGGCTTTGAGACTTACAGCCACTTGGATGAGGAGACTCCCCACATTGCTGAGGACAACCCCCTTTGTTGATTGTAGATGCAATTAGCTGTAGATGCAATCAACTGACTATGGATGTAAATCCATCCACAAAATACTTTCATAGTAATAATACTTTCACAGTAATAATCAGGCTGGTGCTTGCTTGAGCAAACAACTGGACACCATCACCCGGCCACACTGTCATGTGAATTTAACCATCCCAGGGGGCCAGGGAGCAGCAGGGGGAGCGGCAAAGCGGCTCTTATGGGGATGCATGCATACAGGCCTGGAGCAGTGGGGCAGGGGGTGAGGTATGTAGGTGGGGGATCCCCACAAGGACAGCTGCCTGTTACCCACT
The DNA here is from genome assembly GCA_004027775.1 of Bradypus variegatus. Lineage (NCBI taxonomy): Eukaryota > Metazoa > Chordata > Mammalia > Pilosa > Bradypodidae > Bradypus > Bradypus variegatus. The sequence goes on along the minus strand of PVKY010001806.1, from coordinate 26,577 downwards.
GTGTGGAGCCCTTGATTGTGAAGGAAGATGCAGACACAGACAGGAAGTGCCTGGTGTCAGATCCACCTGGTCCTGTTGGGTGCTTGTCACCGCACTCAGCTGCTGCTTCCCGCTCCCCCAGACCCTCTTCCTGGAGGTTTATCCCCAAGTCTGCACTGCCAGCCTCTGGGATCCACAGGGACAGAGCCCAAACTGTTACTGTCCCCCAAGGTGGGTCCTCACTGGTCTTTGAAAGCAGCTTTTGCATTTTCGGATCATTGCCCATGAAAGGAGGGCCGGGAAGTCCCTTGGCTTGACCAGCGGCTGAGCCCACATCAGGCAGAGAGCCCCCAGGCAGGCCGCTCGGGCTGGAGGAAGCTGGCGTTGCTCCAGGGGATATCTGAGCATCTAAAATATCTGAAATTCCACACAGCTCCTCCTTTCCCAGCGTCACGCTGAGAAGGGGCTTGTCTCAGACCTCAGAATCCCCACAGCCTGGGCTCCAGAGGTCAGCTGTCCCCGCAGTGGTAAATGCAGCCACTCCGAGCCTGAGGCCAGCAGCCCCGGGGCCTGACCCTGTCTCCAGGAGAGAGGGACACAGGCCTGTGTCCAGTGACAGAAGGACGCAGCCTGTGTCCATCACGTCTTGCAGGTCTCCCCTTCCCTTCATGTCTTCTGTGCCTCAAACCAAAGCAAAGATTCAAAAGAGGTGAACTTTGTGGGAGCCACGGGGTTGAAGTGGGGGCAGCCCACTCGGAAACCCCAAAACCCCTGCAGGGCTCAGATTGTGCCAGGCCCAGGACAGATGGTACCTCAGTGACCCCCCCATGCCAGAGCAGCCGGGGAGGCTCCAAACCCGAGCCTCCGAGCACCACTCAGGTGTTGCAAACTGAACTGCAGGACTTGAGGGTTTGGGGTTGCGTTTGCTCATGTCCCACTGCTCCCTTGGGGAGAGGCTCAGCCGGGGAAACAGCCCAGGGGTGCACAAAACAAAGAAAGCGCGTTTTCTTGGCCATTGGGGTGTCTGAGTGCATCTGTGGCCCCTTCGCACAAGCGTCCCTTCTGGAAGCAGCCAGCACCTCAAATCTGCAGCTTCCAGCCTCTGCTCCAGGCCCCCGAGGCTCCTGCAGCACCTGCCTCCCTGCCTTTGCTGAGCCCCTCACCTCCGCCCCACAGGTGGGGAGCCCCCCCAGCGCCTGAATCCTCCGCCCCGAGGCCTCCTCTGACCCCTCCCTCCCTCTCACCCCCTCTCGTCTACCCCTCCCCACCCCGAATCTTTCAGTGCATTGACTATCTGAGTGGATATGTGAACAGATGGGGTGAGGGGTCCTAGGGGACAGGGCCTGGCACAGAGCAAAGAGTCTGCTTCATCTGGAAGGGGCCACCCCCTTTAGGTTCTGGGAGTGGCCCCAATGCCCCCTTTTCTCCTCTTTCCTCTACCCGGCATGCCCCAGCCGGTGCCCCTCCCCCAGACCCTCCCCCAGCCCCCACAACCCTGTTGTGGGGCATCCTCTGATCCCTTGGAACTGCCAGAGCCCCAGGTGAGAAACCTTCCCAGGACCCTGGCCAGTGGCCCAGAGCATCTCCGGGACCTACAGCCTCTGACCTCCTCTCCCCTCCCCCACAGGAAAGAGGGTGAGGGGTGGGGGGGTTAAGGACAGAGGGCCTGGGCCACCCGCGTAAGGCCCGGACTCTCCTTACAAAGCCAGATACCCCGAGGGGCATTTCGGATGCCACGGCCCTACCTGCCAGTGCACCCTCTGGAGGGAAGGCACAGCCCATGTCCAAAACCTGGCTGGGAAGTCAGCATGCCGGGGCCGCTAGCATGGGGCAGGAGACTTCCTTGTTTGTTTTGCTGGATTCAGGGAAGTAAAAATGGTTGCAAAGAAGCCATTTATTTGGTGCATGTAATGCCCCCAGATGGCCTGCTGCCCCCGGCCCCCTCCTCACCTACCCCACATCCTGTGCCCGCTGGCTCGGTTGGTGTGATGGTTTGGATCTATTACGTCCCCCACAAAAGCTGTGTTCTTTAATACAATCTTGTGGGGGCACACTTATCTATCTTTTGATTAGGGTGGAACCTTTTGATTGAGTGTTTCCATGGATATGTGACCCACCCAACTGGGGGTAAGACTGCTGATTAAATTATTTCCATGGGGGTGTGGACCTGCCCATTCAGGGTGGGTCTTGATTAGTTCACTGGAGTATTTAGAGCAGCTAAGGGGCTGACACAGGTGCTGAGGCTCGGAGATGCAGACAGAGGGCGTTTAGAGACGCTGTTCCGGTGTGCTAATGCTGCCGGGATGCAAAACTCCAGAAATGGACTGGCTTTTATAAAAGGGGGTTTATTTGGTTATGCAGTTACAGTCTTAAGGCCATAAAGTGTCCAAGGTAACACATCAGCAATCGGGTACCTTCACTGGAGGATGGCCAGTGGTGTCTGGAAATCCTCTGTTGTCTGGGAAGGCACGTGGCTGGCATCTTCTTTCTTTGCTCCCAGGTTGTGTTTCAAAATGGCTTTCTCCAAAATGTCTGTCTCGGCTGCAGCACCGAGCTCCTTCTGTCTGAGCTTTTATGGGGCTCCAGTAAACTAATCAAGACCCAGGCTGAATGGGTGGGGCCACAGCTCCATGGAAATAATCTACTCAAAGTTATTACCCACAGTTGGGTGGGGCACATCTCCATGGAAACAACCTCATCCAAAAGATTCCAACCTAATGAATGTTAATTGCCAACTAGAAGAAAAGCTATCCTTGTTTTAAAGTGGTGGAGAATTTGGCAAAATTGAGTCCTGGTGTTGTATGGAAGGAAGAATTTGAGGGCAATGAGCTAGAATACTTAGCTGAAGAGATTTCCAGACTACATGTGGAAAATGCATCCTGGCTTCTCCTTGCAGCTTATAGTAAAATGAGAGAGAAAAGAGATAAGCTGAGAACCAAACTCTTGGGTACAAAGAAACAGGAAATTGATGGTCTGGAATATTCTGGGCTTCCAGAAAGTGACGCCCCAGAGGGCAGTGTGCCATGTGAGAATTTAACGAAACAGGGAAAATGCCCACCATTTCAGTACAAGCCACGATTGGAGATGGAGCTACCCAGAAAGGATCTGTGGTAGGCCTTATTGTCTGAAGGTGTTGAACCCTGTTTGCTGCATGCCAAGCTAACACATTTTTTGTGAGATCTGTGTGGACAGAACCACTGCCAGTCTGGACTGGAAGAGATGGAGAAGGGACAGACTGAGGGAAGGATGACGTCAAGGGCAGAACCATGGGATCTGAGGTCTGGAGTCAAGAAACCTTGGGCCAGGAGAGCAGACCACCCAAGCACATGGACAGGATGAGCGTAAGGGTGCTGCTGCCTGGCGGTTCTCAGATGCCTGGGGAAATGAGGGGAGCTTGGCTGCGCCATTGTTCACAAAGAGTATTGGTGCCCCAGGCCCCAGAGAGGGTGGAGCACGTTCCCTAGGGACTGGGGAGAGCCTGGCTGCCTGCCACCCCACTCTCTGGAGAGGGGAGAGCCTTTGCCCCAGAGAGGCAGAGTCCGGGTGGCACCCAATGCTTGAGGAGGGAGGGGCCGAGAAGCTGTCACTGGACATATTGGAGGCCCCACCCCAGTGTTTGGAGAGAGCAAGGCCACTGCGCAAGGCCTTGGAAACGGTGGGACCGCCACTCTCTCAAGCCCCGAGGACAAAACATTCTATAAATGACTCTCAGACTTTGAAATCTACTAGAATATGCCCTGCGGGTTTTGGACATCTGACCTCTGTTTTCCTTTCAGTTTCTCCGTATGGCAATGGGAATGTTTATCCTAAGACTGTCCCTTCTTTGTATACTGGAAGCAGATAACTTGTTCTAAGCTTCACAGCCAGTGGGGAATGTTGCCTTAAGACAAACCACAGCAGTGCCTGATATTGAAAAGACTTTGTGCTTATCTACTGTATATTGTGGTGGAATGGATGTATTTTTGCATTTGGAAAGAACATGACTTCTTGGGGTCCAGGGGGTGGGATGTGCTGTTTTGAATCTATTATGTCCCCCACAAAAGTCATGTTCTTTAACGAAGTCTTGTGGGAGCAGATGTATTAGATTTTTTGATCAGTGTGGAAACTTTTGATTGTTTCCATGGAGATGTGATTCAACCAACTCTGGGTAAAATCTTTGATTAAATTATTTCCATGGAGGTGTGGACCCCACCCATTCAGAGTGGGTCTTTTGATTAGTGCACTGGAGTGCTTAAGAGAGCTCAGGGCCTGATACTTGGAGACACTTGGAGATGCAGACAGAAGGACTTTGGAGATGCTAAGAGCTGAAGCCCAGAGTTTGCCCCAGAGAAGCTAAGAGAGGACCCCCAGATTCTTAGAGAGAAACACCCTGGGAGAAAGAAGCAAGGACGCACAGGAGCTGAGAGAGAGGAGCTAAGAGAGACAGAAACCCAGAGACAGTTTGGAGAAGGAAATTTTGAAACCAGAACCCTGGAGCAAAGGACCAGCAGACACCAGCCACTTACCTTCCCAGCTGACAGAGCTGTTCCGGGTGCCATCGGCCATCCTTCAGTGTAGCATTAGAAAACCAGAAGAGTTGGGGTCCGTGGCAGGAGAGTGGAAGGGGGCAGAAGGGAGCAGGGCCCTCAAGGGGCGGCTGAGTCCCCCATGAAGCCTCCACTCCTGCCAGAGCCCCCCTGGAGCACCCTGCCTCCCAGGCCTGGAAGCCGCCCCTCACCGTGCTAACCCTGAGGGCACACTGGCCATCACCCGGCCAGCCCCTTTGCCGACTCCCTGCATGGAGCTCTCCTTGGAGTCTGCACGTGTGCCGGCCCAGGCCCTGACTGCCCCTTCCCCGTGCCGGTTCGGCTTGTGGCTCAGGGACGGGCTGTGTCCTTGGTGCCACTTCAGCGCTGGGCACTGAGGCTGCAGGTGGCCAGTCCTCAGCAGCCTGGCATTTAGGGATTTTGGAAACATTCCAATCCCCCTGCTGGATGATTTCCTCAGCAAAGCACAGCCCTGATGCTCTTTAGGATGAGGTCACCGTGCTGCACTCAGCTCCCCGGAGCCCAGGCAAAGACGTCCGGAGAGAGCGCCAACTAGAAACGTTGGCAGGGGCCTGGAGGGAGCCTCCCTGTCAGGAAACAAAACGCCAGCAGTGCTCCGTGGGGTGGACCGCGACCTGGGGCCCTTCAAACCAGGATCACATCTTCATTTTGAGAAGGCTAGAGCCTCCCGCTGGAACCCAGACTGGGCAACTAAACCCGGCAACTGCCCATTTCGCGCTTTTGGCCTGGGGCCTGGAGCGCTGGAGGAGCGCAGCCAAAATCCCACAACGAGAAAAACTGTAAACTCGTGCGTGCCCTGAAAATTCACAGACTTCAACCTTCTGAGAAGCTGCTGTCGGAGATGGGCCCCAGCACGGGTGCCACAGGCCACCGCAGACACCGGGAGGAACCTCGGCTGGGAACAGACTGCTGGAGTGTGCGATGACCCCTCCAGGAGCCCTCCACGTGCCCTGGGGAAGGCAGGGACACTCCTGCATGGTCCCTGGTCACCTCTGGGGGCTGCGGGGAGAGCCCACGTTCCCCTCCTGGGCTGGGGCCTCTTCATGGTCAAAGTGCGGCTCCCCCACCTCGGCTTCCACCGCCGTCTCCTCTCTCCCACCCCTGGCCCTTCCCCCTGCCTTGTGTAAGGACCGCTCGATGGCCCTGCCCACCCGAGGTCCACGAGCCGCACATCCATCACACCTGCGGAGGCCAAATGAGGGGACACGGTCACAGGTTCTGGGGATCAGGATGGTGGAGGGGGAAGCGACTGCAGAAGGGGTTGGGGGGCAGGAGCACTTGTGGAGGCCACACCGCAGCCAGGCTCAGGGCCCAAGCACAGAAGAGAATTTACCCCCCACCCCTACACCCCAAAACAGCAATCCTCCGCTAAAGCAACAGGAGGGCTTTGGGGGACAAGCTCCCTGAGCACCTGTTTGAGAGTGCCAGTCCTCAGGACAGGCTGTCAGTGGCAGCTGCAGAGCGGGGTGCTGGGGGGCTGGGCGATGGCCGAGGGACCCCAGGCGGGAGCCGCAGCGGCAGGGGTGCGACCGCCCAGTGTCGACCGAGAGCTGCCGCATTTCAATGGAGGGTGTCCCAGAGCTCCCTGCACTGACCTCGTGATTCCTCTGCAAATCTAAAACCGTTTCAAAATAAAACTTGCAAACGACAAGGGCTTCCGGAAACATGCCTTTTCTTCGGGCATTGGCCTGCTTGGCTTCACTGGACTTGAACGTGGCCGGGGAACCCGCGGTTCCTCTGTGGACAGAAGCCATGGAAGAGAATCCAGGAAGATTCCATATTTCAAAGAGCTGCGCGCCGTAATTTGGCCAGTTGTACCTGAAAATATTTCCTCTTCCCTGGTAGTTCCTAACAAGGAGCGATTGTTCTTTCGCCGCCGGGAAAGCCCTGGGCCTGGCGCTGGTTCTCCCCGTGTCGGGAGCGTCCGTCCGCATGTTCCCGCAGATCCGTCACGCCACAGGCTCTCTGTGCGTCGGCAGCACGTGCTTGTCTTGATCTCCAGGGCCTTCAGGGCCGCGTCCCCGCGTTGCACTCCCGAACCCAGCCACCCCCAGGCCCCTGCCCCAAGGGTGCAGCCGTGGGCGCGGGGCGAGTGTGACACGTGCCCCCAGGCAAGGGGGTGCCCCAGCCGTGGGCCTGGGGCTGGGGGCGGGCAGGGAAGGCACTGACCCCTCTTGGCTCCGGCTGTGTGTGGCCGCGCCCGGGGCCTTTGGGGATGTGAGCTCCCCAGGGCACCCCGTGCGACAGGCTGGCAGGTGGGCACTGTCACCTCTGTTCTCAGGTGGCACTGTGGGCGTCCCTCACACCAGGGGGAGCTGCTCCCGGCCTTGCTGCACTGACCCCCGCAAGACCCCACCTGTTCTGGGGCTCTCAGGGCAACCGGGCGGAGCAGGTTCCGTTGACCCGCCCTCCCCAGCTGGGCCCTCTCAGCTCCGGGCCCGGGAGGCCCCTGGGGAGGGCAGCCCCGGCCTCTCCTTCCACAGCCTGGGGCCCGGCCCCCTCCAGCCTCCTGCTGCCGCAGACCCTGGGCACGGCCGCGCCTTTGCTTCCTCCTGCTCCTCGCCCGGCCCCTGGCCCCTGGGCCCTGCTGAGCCTGCTCCCGCTTCCTGGCAGCCCCTTGCCTTCCCCTGTGTGCCCTGCACTGCCCGCTGCGGCTCTCACCCGGTGACCCTTGGGTCTGGCTGCGGTTGAATTGTGTCCCTGGAGACGCGTTGCAGCCCGTTCCTGCACCTGTGTGTGACCCTCCTGGGTCTTTGAGGTGGGGTCAAGTTAAGGTCATGCTGGGGTGCGTGGCTCTCATCGGGACCCCTGGTGTCCCCCAGACTGACACGGGTGGGTGGAGACCACGGGGCGAGGGAGGTGGGGTGCAGCGAGGCCCCGGGCATGGAGAGGCAGCAGGGGCATCCACGGGCCTTCCCGGGACCAGGCCCCCACACCCTGGCCTCGGACTGCGGCCTCCGGCACTGGGAGAGAGGGACGTTCTGCTGGAGCTGCCTTCTGGCCCCTGGCCACTGGCTGAGGCTGCCCCAGGACGCTAACACGGCCCTTACGTGGGTCATGGTTGGCTCCCCTTCTGGTATGTTCCACCGTGAGGGGCTCCCAGCTCCACCCCCGCCCCTGGCACTGCGCCCACCGCACACTACGTGCTCCTCACACACGAGTGCAGTGTCGGGGGGAGGTGGCTCCTGTCCACTGTGCACTGCGGCTGAGGGGGGCTTCCTGGAGGAGCCGCGGGGACCTGGGCTCTGAAGGTTGAACAATCTCTCTGAGCACCGGGGGGGGCGCTACAGTCCGGGGGAGAGCCGGGATTCCTTGGAGGGGAGCATGAGGCCTATACCGCAGGCAGCCAGCACCGGGAGGGGAGGGGGACGGGGTGGGAGGGAGGCGGAAGGAGGGTGGGGGGCCAACTGGGACCTCAGGGCCTGGCCACTGGGTGGGACTTGCCCGGTGAGCATGGGGGTCATCTGAGGTGACCAAGAGAGATGGGGTGCTACGTCCTGCGTTTGAGGGGGACGGGGGTGAGGGGAAGACCAGGGGTGAAAGTTAAGGTCCCTGGGGGTCCTGGGGGTCCTGGGCCCTGAACCCAGCAGCTGTAGCACTTTTGGGGCAGAACCATCTGTGTAAGGGGGTGGGCGGCCGAGGCCTGTCCCCTGGGGGTGGGTCACGGGGGGACAGGGTCCCAGACACTAATGTTTTGGTGTCACTTTTATTTCCAGGGCACCACATGTGCCTTGATGAAGACTTAGAACCTACTGCACGAGGGAAGAAGGAGGGAATGGAAGCTTCCGGAATCCTCCCACCCTAGGCGCCATAGCCAGCCTCGGATGCCCACTCCTGAGCAGGTTTGCTAAGTGTGTGTCCGCACAGCTTTGGGTCCTTCCAGGGGCTCCCCCTGCCTGGAAGCCCTGGGGTCTGACCATGGTGGGGTCAGGTGGGTCAGGCCCCCTCACGGCCGGGCCCCAGGACAGGGCAGGGTGGGGGGCCAGGAGCCCTGTAAGCATCCCCCACAGCTGAGGACGGGCTTCTTGGGGACAAAGCCTCTGTGTCCCCGGCCCAGGCCTCCCGTGGAGGACAGAGCCCCCTTCCAGGCCAGCCCGGATCCTTCCAAACCTGGATGACGCAACGAGTGATTCAAACATCGCTGGCAAGGACGGCGCGGCCACTGGCACCTTCGGGAATGGTTTCAGCTCTCTGATCCCGGCTCTGCCTCCCAGTCAAAAACCAGAGGTGGCTGCTAACAGTCCCCCCGAGGGTGATGGAGGGGCTCCCGGCCAGGTGGGCCCAGGGGGTCTCCAGTTGGCTGAGGGGGACGCGGGTCAGCTCAGGGCCACAAGGACCCGGGACAGCCGTCCAGCCCAGCCCCGCAGTGGCCAGAGGAGGACCTCAGCCCTAGTGTCCACAGCCCTCGGAGACCACAGTCCATAGTGTGCATGGCCCACAGCGCCCCCAGGAGCTGCCCCTCCCTCCGCCCCACCTGGTCCCTACAGCCTCCAGAGAGAAGCCATCAGCGGTCACTCCCACCTGGGAATGTGGGGCATCAGGAGGTGGTGCCCAATGCAGGGACCATGGCTGGACAGCCACGCGACAAGGACAATGTGACACGGCCATGGATGCTGAGGGTCCTCAGGAAACAGGCAGATGGTGGTGGGCAGCGGGGGCTGGAGCCAAGCTGAAGGCAGGGGAAGCAGATGAGCACCCAGAGCTGCCGGTGGAGGGCGAGAGGGGCAGGGGGCATGTGGGAGGGGCTCCAGGCCCTGCCTACCTGGGCCCCCCAAACCCAGAGTGCTGCGGCGATGCCCCCCTCCCTCGGAGGCCCGGCCTCCCTGCACCCTCAGCCTCTCCTCAGGGAGCCCCACTGTGCTGCTCTCTCTCGGCTGTCGCAGGAAGCACACGTCTGTCCGTAACTCGCCCCCTGCCCGCCTGCCCCTCCAGCCTGGGCCACTCTCCCAGTTCTGCTTCTACCTCTCGTCAGAGCCCCAGGGGGTCAGAGCCCCGCTTGTTGGCTGAGCTGGTGATGGGTGGGGTGGGCCAGGGGCATGGGGGGTAGGGCGCTGCGGGCCGGGGGTGTGAACGTGTGCACCAGCGGCCGCCCCGCCTGCCAGGAGCCACCCGAGGCCTGAGAGGCCCCTGCCTGACTCCAGCCCCTCACTCTACATTCAGTTGCTCCTCGACTGCTCGGCTGAGCCCCCAACCAGGGGCCCCCCACCCCTCCCCACCCCCAGCACCCACAGCACCCACAGCGGGGCTTGGCTGTGGCTGGAGCTCAGTGGCCCTGCCCGAGTGAGTGACAACGGGAGGTCGGGGCAGGCCTGGCGGGGAGGAGGGTGGGAGAGGTCCGCTTGGTTGTGCCGGGTGAGGGCCCCCTTGGGCCACCCAGGGTCGATGGCGCAGACCCTGGCCCCGGTCACCTTGGAGATGTGACTGGAGAAGGCCCCAGTGGCCGCTCTCCGACCTGCTGCTGCTTAGCGCGGCGCCTGCGGCCGTGGGAAAGAATGCGCGGAATGTTCCCAGCGGGAGCAGGTGAGACGGCTCCGGTGACCCCCGGCCCCCCGGGAGAGCGGCGGCCTGTGGTCGGCGAGGGGCCTGGCCAGCGAGCAGTGTGGGGTCCGCCTCACAGGCCGCTCGCCCGGCCCACCCCAGTCCCCGCCGGGACCCCTCGGTGGCCAAGGGCTCCTCTGGGTGATGACAACGGCCGCATTCCCTCAGCACCCAGTAACTGCAGGACTGGGGTTGACCAGATGCACGCAGCTTCCTGTCCTCTATTCTCCCATCAGTTTTTATCCCAGAAAGAAATGGGTAAATGCAAGTATCCTCTGGTTCCTCTGTGTGCCCCTTCTGACCACGCACTGCCTTCGGCCATTCAGCCAGGCACTTACTGAGAACCTTCCAGGGGCCAGGCCCTGGGATACAGGCCAGGCCAGTGGCCGAGGCAGGCAGGACAGCCTGAGGGCCCCCCACTCCTGCGGGCGCTGGGCCTGTGTGCTCAGCTAGGGGCTGCACGGCCATCGCCTACAGTCTTTCTAAGGGCGCCTCGAAAGGCCAAGGCATTTTAAAACATTGTTTATTAACCAGACTCCGGCGTGCGGTGCTGCGAGGCGAGTCATTTATTACGTGCCTTGGCTGTTGGGACTTAGGTGGGGGGAGGACAGGTCTGAGGTCCGGGTGCAGAGCCTGCACCCCGCAGAGGCCGTTCCAGTGCCAGGCGCGAACTTCTCAGGGTGACGCAATTTGCAAAATATGTAGGCGAGCTGCGTTGCTGCTCAGCCAGGGCGGAGCGGGCTGCAACCCAAGCGCCCGCGGCCCAGGAGGTCCCTCCACGGCCCGCGTCTGCCGTGGGGAGTTTAGCGTTTGTCATCACGTGGAAGACGCGGCGGGAGGCTCTCCCGGTTCCAGGTGCGCAGAGAGGTAAGCGTCTGTTTGCTCCCTCAGGGTCCACTGGGACCCCTGTGTGCTGTCACCCGGGAAGCATCAGTGAGTGAAGCAGACAAACATCCCCACCGCCCTAGAATTCCGTTCCTGCAGGCGTTGGGTGTCATAAAAGGCAATGTGTGTGCTCCGGTGGCAGGTGTGACGATAACGATGAGCAGTGCCACGTGAGGGTGGACACGGAGGGGCAGGTGGGCTCAGGTGACGGCAGGGCCCCCAGGGACAGGCTGGTGGCTGGAAACGCGAGTGGGGGGTGGCGAGCAAGGAAGCCAGTGTCCCTGAGGCCCAGCCTCCCTGTGGGGGACATGAGCCCGAAACGGACGAATGCAACTCACAGCCCGTCCTCCCCAAAGCCGAGACCCATGGGGCCGAGGAGCCAGGCCAGTGCTGCGGGGGCACAGAAGACCCAGCTCACGCATGCCAATGGCAGCCGCTGGGATCTCAGAAACACGGGGGACAAGAGGGAGCTTCCTGGGAGGCAGCCAGCAGGGCACCGAGGGAGAGCACAGGGGTCTGGGGTGTGGGGACATGGGGCTGCGAGGGTCTGAACAGTCTCAGGAGGGACATCGCCTCAGATGGGCCCTGGGCAGCTGCAAACACAGGGCGGCTGCAAACTCGGGGCAGCTGCACCACGTGGGGAACCTGCCTGTGCTCGGCTTACTCCAGAGCCCCCCCACCGAGTTATGTCCTTGGTCGTGGTTCCCAGCAGCTGGCGCAGCTGGCGGCATCCTGGGGGGCCTCTCTGGGTGCCCCCACTGCGCCCCGTGTTTGGTTTCACCTACCCTAGGCTCTAGATGGTGATTTGCCTGGGACTGGGTGACTGGCCATTTTCCTGAGTTTTGTGGGGCTGCGAGCTACTGGGTTTTGAAGCTTTGGCCTCTTGAAAAAAGTCCCAACATCCTCACAGGTCGCGGAGCCGCAGGCGAGTCGAGGCACAGCGGGCAGCACCTTCGGAACACGAGGGGCAGCCGCAGCCGAGGCCAGCAGGAAACACGGCCGCTGCAGGACAGCACAGGGTGCCCACCCAGAGGAGGCACGGGGGCTGCGGTGAGCGCCGAGCCTGTGGAATCACAAGTGACGGTTACATACGTGACAGGACGGAGGTGGGACTCAGGGATGGAGCCGAGCCTACAGGACGGAGCAGAGGCAACCACGAGCAGCAGGAGGACTCAGGACATGCTCGCTGACAGCCCCATCAGGCGTCGAGGGTGGCATTTCACAGAGGAACCTCGGTAAGGAAAGGGTGCTCACGGACATTACAGAAAGATGCTGGCTCAAAAGTAACCATCCGAATGCAAACGCACACCTTCCCAAGGACGAGGGCAGAGGCCACGGGGCATTCCGCGGAAGATAAGCAGTGACCGTAACACGGAGTAAGACGCAGAGCTGACACGGAGGGTGGGCAGGGGGCTGTCTTAAGCCACCTTCACAGTGGAAAGACGGTCGTGTTGGCCACCAAGCCGCACCCACTCCCCACTGCTCACACAAGACAGGCCCAAGCCAGGTGACCAGGGAGGGCGAGGAAGAGAGAGACGACACAGGTGTGTCAGACGCGGGCCGACGAGCAAAAAGCAGGGCGTGACCTTGGTACGGGCGAAGCAGACGGTTGGGAGGACACGAGCCTGAGCCACACGGCTGTCGGAGGAGCCCGGTAACAGAGGATCGGGGGATGAGGCACTGGGCGGAGAGAAGCGCGTGGCACGGGTGGCACTGGGCGGTGTGATGGGAAGGAGTTGGGGTGCCCTGTTTGGGGGCCTGCACCCCCGTGAGGCAGGGAGGAGCTATCTGAAGGTGGGGTGTGACACCCTGAAGACACTCCGTGTGCCCGCCCCTGGGCCTGGCCAGCAACACCCCAAATGGCAAAGGGGACTTGGCAGGCAGGCCTACATTCAGGACCAAGTGTAGGGTCCCCTGATTGTCAGGGGCTCGCTGTCCTCATGAGGGTCCCTGTGAGGGGGCAGAGGGCAGAGCAACCAGTGTGAGGGTGATGACAGAGCAGGGGCTGGGGGCTGTGTGAGGAAGGGGCCACGGGCAGGGACTGGGCCTCCCCTGGGGCAGCCGAGGGAGCAGCTGGGCCGACCCCGAGGTTTCAGCTCCGACCTCAGGACCCGGAGAGGACACGTCTGCACCATCCACGCCGCGGAGCTGGTAGCTCGTTAGAGCAGCTGCAGGAGCCCAGACAGGCGGAGCCGGGCAAAAGTAAGTAAGGGGCGACACGCGCACGTGGCACCAGCACCGCGTTATACACTGAACGTGGTTCACAGGGGAAGTTTACGTGGTACATATGAAGCTGTGTCCAGTCCCCCCAACACAGAGGGGAGCGCCATCTGGTCTGGGGGAGCCCAGCCACTGCGGCCCTTGTAGATGACGTTTGGTGGGAGCTCACCTCACCCGTTCAGGAGCAGACAGTCACCGGCTGCTTTGTCCAAACGACAGAGCCGAGTCTCTGTGACAAAGGCCACGTGGTCCACCAAGCCGAGGCCCTGTACTCGCAGGCCCTACACAGAGAGTTTCTGACCCCAGGTCTTAACCGGGCCGCTTGTGGGGGGCTCCAACGCTTCCCCCACAATGTGGGCAGGCCTCACTGATCCGCTGGACGAACTGAACGCAGGGCAGTGACTTGCTGGGATTTCTGAGGTTACGTGTCCCGGGATACCCGAGCCCCACGCTGCACAAGGACAAGCCGTGCAGAGAGGCCATGTGCAGGGCTTTGACCACCTGCCGGCCAGGTGAGCCCCACTGACCCGCAGAACCCTGAAAGGTGAAAGCAAAGTGTTGCCTGACGCCCTGGGTCAGGGGAAGGTGGGGGCACAGGGAACCCCTGGAGTGAGGCTGGGGTCCCCTTCCTCAGGAGCTCTGGCCGGCGCTGTGGACGTTGGCCAAGGGACACACTTTGGGTAGCTCAGGCCGGACTGTAGCTCCTCCCATCACCCATGGGGCTCGGGGACCCCTGGCAAAGCCTCTGTGGTTCAGCCACTGCAGAAACACCCAGGCAGCCCTGAGCAGGTGTGAGCCCAGGGGAGCCAGGGCCCCGTGAGCTGTGCCCCCACAGGCCTGGGGCTGCACCCCTCGTGGGAGAGCGAGGAGGGGGAGGGGAGCTCAGCCCCCGAGACGGCCCCTCCGTCCCAGGGCCGGGGGCTGCCCACCCGAAATGGACGGCCTGTCTGTGCCGGGGCCCAGGGTCTGGTGGGGGCGTCAGTTGGCCGGCGCTGCCTCTGCAGGTCCAGGGGAGGGTCCTTCCTGCGTCGTGCAGCTTCTGGAGGTTTCTGGCAGTTCTTGGTGGTAGCACCACAGCCTCTGCTCCCCTGTGTAGGGTCTCCTCGGAGTCCAGGGCCTTATTGTGAGGCCCCCCCAAGCTGGACCGGCTGGCTTCTCCGGCACAACCCCACCTTCCCTCCCTTGTCCCACCTTCCAGGACCCCGTGTCCAGACAGGGTCCCGTTACGAGGTACCAGTGATCAGGGCTTGACAGGCCCCGACCCATGACCCTCGTCCACTCACTCATCCGGCCAGTCGGCGCCTGGGACCACCAGGTATGGACAGCCGCCGGGTCCCGGGCTGTCCCCTCCCGCGCCCACTCGGGCCACGAGCTCCTCCGAGGGCCTGGCCGGGGGTGTGTCCTGGGAGGGAGCCGGGCAGCGAGGAGGCAGGGTCACCGCTAGCCGGGCTCGGCCTCGGGAAACGGCCACTGGGTTCCCTGATTTGGCACTTTCTCCCCATTGAGTCACTCACCGTAAAGTTATGTTTTTGAGCCACTGAAATGTGTGTATTCTTTGGGCCTAGCCCAGGTGTTTGGACAAAAGCCCCTAAAAATAAGCTGGACCCGTGGGCTCCCACGGTCTCCGTGTGCCGTGACTCAGTGACCTGGGTGTCGTCACACAGGGTGAGGGGCAGTCCTGCATCCGGCCTGTCCGTCAGCCCTTCTCTCCCGCATCCCCCCGGGGCCAAGGCTGGGCTGGATCCGTCACACTGAAGGAGAGGCTCACCGAGGCAAGAGCGCAGTCTGCGGTGGGTGGGCCGGGAGCCATGCCCCAGAGCCCTCACGTCCAGCGGCCAGCTGCTCTGGGGCACCCGGCGTCCGAGGCTGCGGCTGGACAGAGCCTTATAAGGAGCTCTCGGGGTGAGTCCGAGAATAGCCTCCGTGTGGCCTGCCGAGCGGCCGGCGCCAGGCCCCAGGGGCTGCCAAGGCTAAGGCCGGGGCGCCCAGGCCCCACCGTGCACATAGCTCCCCCTGACCCCTCCTGCCCAGGGCTGTGGGGAGCTGGGCCCGGCTGGGCCGGGGGTCCTGGGCTCTCATCCTGGTGCTGACACCACCAGCTGAGCCACAGCCCACCTGGCCCAGCCGGGGCTCATAACGCTTCCCCGCTGGACCCCGGCCCCCCACAGCCCCGTAACCTGCTGCAAAATGCTGAGAATAAAAAGCGGAGGATGCACACCGATTGCGGAGACACCCCATAGTGCGATGGTCTTGAACCTGGTGTTGGGGAGCACGTCCTGAGAGACCGAGGCCCAGGCTGGGGCCAGCGTCTGGCCTCTTCTCCCCTCCATCCGGACCCCCGGGGAAGGCACCCTAGAGGGAGGGGCTCAGGGAACTGCGGGTCACCCGGGTCACCCCAGGACTCAAACCCACTTCCTGTCTTTCCAGCTCCCTGAGCTCCATCTGCAGACGCACAGGCTCATGCACGCCACACACGCTCAGACTCACGCTCCCACAGGCACACGCAAGTCTTACACGAGTTCATTCACACACGTGTGCCTCCACCTCCTCCCCAGGGGCCCCGCTGTACGCTGTCCCCCCGCAGGGCCTGGTCCCCACCTCTGGACCCAGCCCTCACCCCCAGTCCCCCACACCTCCACCTGGTGTGAGCAGGAATCACCTGGCAGTGCCCTGCACTGCTGTCGCACGCCATGCCTCGCTGTCCCTCGTCCCTCGCTGTCCCTCGTCCCTCGCTGTCCCTCGTCCCTCGCTGTCCCTTGTCCCTCACCACCTCTCTCCCCATGAGTGACCTGGGGCCTCTGTCTGGGCCTTGAGCCCAGCACTTCCGTGTCCACCCTTATCCCTTTCTCCCAGTTCTGTCATCAAGCCCACCAGCGAGTCTCAGAGCCCCCCGAATCGGCTGGGGTCTACGCCCCCCCCCGGTGACCAGGGAGGGAACAGTGGGGACCGTGCACGGCCCGAGGGTGAGTGGCTGGCCCGCGGCATCCTCTCTCCAGGCCTCTGTCCAGGCCTGTGAACACCACGTCCCCATCCATGGACTCGTTTGTCCTGCGGGTGGCCACCCTGGAGGGGGCATGACCCCTCGGTGGGGGCAGAGGGGGTCCGCACTGTGCCCGGAGAGCGAGCAGATGCCCCACGAGTGGAGCGGAGGCGGAGGTGGGACGTTCCGGGCCAAGGCCGGGTGAGCTGTGGGACCTAGATGGGTGGGTGGCTAGTGAGCTGGGGGTGCCGCCTCCAAGGGGGAAATGACCGTGGGGGTGGTGCCCATCTAAGCTGGGAGTCCTGGGGGTCCCCCGTTATCAGGCAAGGAACCACTGAGCCGGGAAAGTGCCAGGAAGTTGCGAGTGGAGCAGGGATTGGGGAACAGGGAGTGGCGGCCTGGACCAAGGTGGGCAGCAGTGGGGGCCCGGATGTCGGGGAGACCCCTCTGTGGGAGGGGCGGGGAGCGGGCGTTGCCTGGGTGCAGGACTGGGCTCGGCTCCTTGTGTCCCCCACTGTGCCCGGGGGTCCGTGTGCGCCCACCTGCAGGGACACGGCTCCTAGGGTCCTGCAGCCCCAGCAGCCGGGACTGGGGTGAGCAGCGGGCTGGGAACCCCCTCACCACCGAGCTCTTCCCAGACAGGAAGCCAGGCCGGATCTGCATTTGGGGGGGCTCCGGGGAGTGGGTGGGGGTGGGGCGTGGAGGCAGGGCAGGGGCTCGGGGAGCCGGGGCTGCCGCACAGGAGGTGGCCAGAAGCCTCAGGGGGCCAGGTGCTTCCCAGCCGGGACCCCAGGTTCCCCCGAGGGTCCATCATCCAGCTGGGAGCGCTGAACCGCCCCCGGGGCTTCGGGAGCTTCTGGGAAGCTCAGGGCACTGTGGCACCCGGACGCTGTCTTGTGCCATCTGCATCTCGTCGCTCCCACCCCTGGGCCGGGCCTCCCAGGGACCCACCAAGAGCAGCCTCCTGAGGTGCCGGCAGCCGGCACAGGGGTCCCCTGAGGGCTGTGGCCCCAGGCGGTGCAGAGGGGCCTGCTCTTGGGGATACCCTCGCAGTCCCTGGTCCTGGGAGCCCTGACCCTGGCTGACGCCCCAGGCCAGCCCCTCGTCTCGGTGTCCTCCGGGGGCTCTGCCTGCTCCCTGCCTCCCACAGCTGGGTCGGTGGCCTGGGGTCTTGGGCAGGGGCTGCCGTCCCCAGGGTGCAGGGACGGGACCGCCGAGGGCTGCGGAAGTCACTTCTTGGCGAAGGTGCTCACCTCCTGCGCTCCCGGAAATCCATGGGAGTGAAACGGGGTGATTTCTGCGGCAGAAACGGATGTGGTTATTCTGTGGCTGTGACTCAGCGGGGCGGCTGCAGCCGTCCTGTGCCCGCCCTCGGCCTGGGGCGGAGAGGCCGGCGTTGCTCCGCTTCCCGCTGCCTCCTCGGAGTGACGTGTTAATTGCATGAGGAGGGGACGTTCTCCCGCAGAACCACACGCCTAGCCCATGCGCTGGCGCCCCGGCCCCCCGACGTCCTGTGCACGCGTAGCACACATGTGGCTCAGGAAGAGCCGTGTCACCGAGCAGCTGGGAGCAGGGGAAATGCAGATTCTCAGGCCCCGTCCAGACCTGCTGAATTCAAGCCTGGGGTGGGGGATCCGACACCTTTCGGGGACAGTTGGGACATTTCCCATCGGTCACCAACATGCAGAAGGCAAAGGTCACCCCGTAACATCCATGTTGGGGTTCTCTGAGGCTGCCTGCCAGGTGCCAGCATCCCTGGGGGACGCGCTGGGGCACAGCTTGCTGCGTGTGTACCCCACCCTGTCCTGGAGAGGACGTGGCAGCTGAGGGCCTGGGAACTTGCATTTCTAACCAGTGTCCAGGAGAGTCCGTGCTGCTGGCCGGGACGAAGGCTGAGCAGCAGACAACCCCATGGGCCCAGGGGCCCCCAGCCGAGAGTGTCCCAGAATGGTCGGAAGAAGTCCGAGGAGGAGGAGGCGTCCTTGAGCCGGAGACTACGGAAGCCTCTGCTCTCCGGCCCCTTATGGAGAGTCCAGCCGGGAGACGCCAGCAGGGGGGAAACGCGGAGGGGAGAAGCCGGGGGTGAGGAGAAGCTGCCCGGCCTCCGCCTGCCTGAAGGGGCCCCTTTGCCCACACGCTCGCCACACTCACACTGCCCGTTGCCCGTTTCTCCTAACGTTTTCTCCAGTTATCATGAAGTTGAATATTTTTTAGTGTTTATTATCCCTACTCCCTGTCACTTAACTTTGTACTTTGTTTACGGGGCCTTTGTCATAAGAAGCTTCAACTTCAGTTGCGCTAGAACTTACCAGCCCGTTCCCGGTGTCCCGTCTCGCTCTGCGCGGCCGTCCTACTCGAAGGTCAGGCCCTGGCCGTCCGCTGCCGCCTCCATATTTTGATGGTTTTGGTGTCTGTGGTGAGGCTCTCAGCAAGTCTGAGATGCCCGCTCACGAATGAGGGAGGACAGGGAGTGACCCCGCGTTTTCCGCGTGAGCGTCCTTAGGCCCCTTCCTCGCGACAACCCTTCATCACATGCGAAGCTCCCAGGGACGCCGGGACCACCACGCTCTCCTTCCTGCCCCTCGACCCGTCTCATCCCGCGACCAAAAGTGAAACAAAATGCAAACCTGTTGTATTTCCCCAGCTTCACTGTGTCTCCGTGACTAAGGCAACTTCTCCTTCCTGGTTATGTTTCAGAAGAGTCTTCTCGGGCACTAGCCATTCAGACTGTCGAGTGCAACAACATCCTTGGGATTTAGGATTCTTTTTGACATCTACCCAGCCTGGGAAGAACTGCTGTCTCTAGAGTGTTGCCTGTTTCCCTTCCGAGCATGTCTGCCTCTGAGTCCACCTCTAAAAGTCCCGCTGCCCCCTGACCCCTCATCAAAAGAAACAGCCCATGGGGCAGATGGCTTTTGGTGAGCACTCGGAGATGAAAGGGTGAAGTCCCCCATCTGGGTGGGGTCCCCAGAACTGCAGACTGGCCCTGAGGGGTGGGGTCTGGGCCCCAGGGGGTGCAGGGCCCCTGGGGTGCCCTTGGGTGCAAGGGGACTCGGAACCCCAGCCCAGACCCTCAAGCCCTCACCTGCTGGCACTGGGACAGTGAGTGACCCCTGGCAGCCACCGTGCCCTCGGGCCCAGAGGCCTCACCGGAGTGTCTGAGCAGCACCCACATTTCCCACGTCTGATCTGACATTGCCAGCCTCCAGGCCGCGGAGCAGGTTCCTACCCGCCGTGGCTGTGACGCCATTGCCCCGCCAGGCCTCGGGCCACCCAGGGCCCCGGTCAACAGGCTGCCCCAAGCTCGTTTGCATTCAGTCGCTCAGCCTTTCAGAGGGGTGAGTGGTTCCATCTCTTGAGCAACCCAATGTTACGGCCAACTGAGCAGCTGATGGACGTCTATTTATTTTGACAGAAAGGGCTTTTCGGGAAATGAGAAGTGGATGAAATTGTTTAGTCTTCCCTCCTTCTGCTGGCTCTGGGAGAGGCTGGGGTGCCCCGGTAGCCACAGGGGTCAGGGGCTGCTGGAAGTGAGCCCCGCTCACGGAGATCACCAGCCTTGCGGCTCTTGTTTCTCTCCCCCAGCTCCACCTCGGCTGGCAGGGCGCGGGGGAAAGAGACCGGGCTCGCCTCAGGGCCTCGGGCATCCCGCAGCCGCGCAGAACCGGGACGGTCCATGCCCAGCCGGCTGCCCCCCCCACACCTGTGACTGTGTTGTCACCCAGCCTGCCACGCCTCCCTGCTCACCTTCACCTGTGGCCATGCGGGGCATGTACATGCGTGTGCATGTGCACGTTTGTGTGTGTGCATACGCGCTGGTGTGTGCCTGTATGTGTGCACACATGTATTCATGTACATGCACGGGTATGTGTGCCTTGCATGTGTGAGGGGATGCATAAATGTGTACATGTGTGCATGCATGTTTGTATGTGTGCACGGCATTGTACAAAGGTGCTTGTGTGTGTCCATGGGCATGTGTGTGTTTGCGTGTGTGCACGTGTTCCTGGAATGCCTGGATGACACAGCTCCCCCACGGTCCGAGCCTGGGGCAGGCGGCACACAGCCATGCACACTCCCTGGGGTGAGAAGTGCTGCCTTCCCAGGAGCAGCCATTCAACTCAGGCGAGGTTTCCTCTCCCGGTGCCCGGCCAGCAGGGCCTCCGATGCCAACTGCGCGTTCCCAAGGCTCCCCAGGCCTGGTTCTCCCGGGTTCTGCCGTCGCCGGGTGGCCGCACGCAGCACCAGCCCGTCCTGCCGGAGCCTTCACTGACATCCTGCCTCGAGCGAGGGGCGCCCAGGCTGTCTCAGGCTGGTGGTGGTTGTTTTGTTTTAACCTTGTGACTCGGGTTGTGGGGACTGGACGTCCAGGAAAAGCATATTTCTGGAAACTTTAGAAGCCATGACTCATTATCAGCTGTTCGTTTTCTCACAGAAGAGGCAGATACACATCTTGTCAGCGTGTCCCCCGCCTGCGGCCCTTAGTTTTAGAGTAAGTTAGGACAGAATGTGTTCCTCTGGCTCCAGATGAGGGGCAGGACAAGAACCCCTGGGGCCGGCAGCACAGCCCCCAGGGAGAAGGGCCCTGGGAGAGGGTCTGGGGAGAGGGGGCCCTGAGCCTGGCCTGGGAGAAGCCGAGGAACCCCTGTCTGCAGCTGGAGTGGGGAAGGGGCTTCTCCTCGGCATTGCCCAGGGCTGTCGGCAGATGGAGCCCTGCCTCCTGGGTGCAGAGCAGCCCCCGCCCGTCGCCCTTCTAACCCTCCTGGCTGCAGAGCTGGGTGGCAGGTATCTGAGGGCGAGGGCTCCAAGGCTCAGGGGGCCTGGCTCAGGGGCCCTGAGGGTGCCGTGCTGGGACTCCCACACCCCTGCCCGCCTGCTGGGAATCTTCTCCAAACGCCAGGGCTCTCCACACGACCAGGCAGCTCCGTCCCACGGTGAAGGACTTGAAAGCACAATTTTGCAGCTCTCTCCTTGTGTTTACAAGAGCTTCTTTCCATCATCCGAGCGCCCTGTAAACACCCAGCTGCCTGCGCAGTTGCGGTTTAGGGTGACCCTTGGGTGGGCTGGGGCACACCGCGCACCCCCAGTCCTCTCCTGAGGGCCTGAGAAAAACCTGGGTCCCAGCCTGGGAGCCAGCGCCAAGCCCCAGGTCCAGAGCTGGCCTCAGGTGGCCACGGTGGGCAGGGCCGGGGGTTTGCCTGGAGGCCGCATGTCACATTAGCAGCTGACTTCACCCAGAATGCAGCTGTGTTGGGCTGGTTGGGCAACGTGTGTGCGGGTGTGCATATGTATATGTGCATTTGCATGAGTGTGCATGTGTGTGTGCATGTGTGTGGGTGGGTGTGCATGTGTGCGTGCATGCATCTGTAGGTGTGCATGTGTGCACGTGTGTGCCTACGCATGCATGTGCTGTGCAGGCATCTGTGCATATGTGCGAATGTCCTAAGGGAACTGATTTGCATGCTCACAGTCACTCCTCTGGGTGGGATGTGGTCCCCCACCCCTCTCCATCTTTCTCGCTTGTTCTCTCTGCAGACGCCCCTGCCCCCCAATCTTGTTCCGAAATAGACGGTGACAGAGAGGCTACCCCTGCGCTTGCTGACACACAGGCTGTGCTGAGAGCAGCAGGAGTTTGGGAGATGCCAGCTCTGAACAGGCTCTTGGTGAGGCAGTGCCAGGGAGGGGCCTGGAGTGGGGGCTGGGGAGGGGGCAGTTCTAGGGAGGGGCCTGGGGAGGGGTCTGGTGGTCCTGGGGAGGGCTCTGGCCCCGGGCCTCCCGCCGACCGCCAACCGAAGGGGAAATGTCAGCTGCAGCCCCAGGGAAATGGCTCCCACACCCAGTCCTGTCCTGGCCGGCAGTGGGCGCCGGGCTGGGTGGGGAACAAGGGCCCTTTGTGTGACTGGGGCCAGCTGAGCTGCAGCCGCTGCACTAAATCAACCGGCTGTCTGCCCTCCCGGCCTGACCCCGGAAACAGGCCTCCTCCTGGTGACCCCAGCCTCCCGTCACACCCAAGCCCTGTCCCTGGACGCTGGGGGAGCCCAGGACCCTGGCTGCAGACAAGGGTCACTTTCTCCCCAGTGGCTTCTTCTCAGACCAAGAAATCCCAAAATGTGGTAACTGTCAGTGGGTGCTCAGAGCCGCTGGCCCCACCAGACGGGGGTAATTCAAGTGGCTCTGGCCAGGGGGAGCCAGGGTCTGAGCCAGGCTGGCGGTCAGTGGGACCCTCCTTGCCTCAGGGACCTGAGGACTGGCCAGCAGGGCGCAGCCCCTGCTGTTCAGACAGGGCCCACCCCAGCCCCCGCCTGGCCAGCGCCCAAGGGGGCCTCCAGCTCCAGACGCCGCCTCCCCCATGGCCGGGCCGTGGGGCCTCCCTCAGACACGCCGCCCCCTCCCCCCTGCCCCCACGTCTCCCCCAGAGCATGGTGTAGGGTGGGCAGCACCTTCGGGTGTCCACCCTCATGCCCCAGGCATCTCCTTTCCTGGTCCAGGAGCACAGCCTGGAGGAGGCGTCCAGTGGGGCAGCCCGCAGGGGCAGGGGCACGGGCAGGCACGCCCGGGTCAGGACGTGGGCACCACGCGCGTGTGAGGGGTGGGGGCTTGGATGGCTCCGTGGGAAGGATGCAGGGAGCCTAAGCCTGGGGCACTCTGAGAGCCAGAGAGTCGGGGCGTGCAGACGCATGGGGCTCCCCCAGGACATGTGAGCAAGTTACCAAAATGACCAAGGATTGTAACAGAGGGACGTAACAAAATATAAAATAAGACTAAAATAAAAATCAAACAAAATAAGAATCTACGGATCTATCTTGACGTAAATAAACAGGGAGAAGGGAAAGTTCTTTCTATTACAGAAGTCCAACTGATAAATGATGACATTAGAAAATCACCATTTAGAAACATAGTGAGAATTAATTTGGGCCATCAGAACCTGACTGATGCTAAAACCAGAGGGTGGAAGGGAATGCGGAATGGGGTTTCACATAAGCTCCGAGCTGTCCCCACAAAACGCACCTGAGCGAGGAAAGGGGGACACCTGCAGATGCATTTGGGTCGCGCTACCCAGATGGAGCCCCCGGACACTACAAAACAACCGGCCTGTGCTTGTCACGGGAAGACCGAGGAACGTTCCGGATTGACGGAGAGTAAAGGCCGTAGCAACTGGACGCAGGCTTGATCCCAGATGGGACGCTTTTGCTGGAAAGGACATTCGAGACAATTGCAAAACTTGAAAGGCGACACGCATGTGGGCATTCTCTGTGCTGTTCTCGTAACTTTTCTGTGAGTTTGAAATTGTTTTGAAATAAAAGTAAAACATTTTTTGAGAATAGCAATTCCTTGCACTACTGGTTTCTGAGCACCTGCCCTCCCACTGCTGCCACCTGGGCATCTTCTGTGGACAGCAGGGCCTCATCCTGGGGAGACGCGGGGGCCTCCTGGGCTGGGGTCTCTGCCAGGGTCCAGCCCTGCCCCGCCCCTGCAGAGACAGTCGGGAGGCCAGGCTGCGTCTCCTGGCTCCGGGGGCCGACAGGGGCCACGTGTGCACTGACGCCGAGCTGGAGGGGCTGCATGGCTCGGCCAAGTCCCTGTGTCTGTCCCGACGACCCTGTGTCCCCAGCTGCACCCCCGTAAGAGCCCACTGCGAGCAGCCACCTTGGGCCCTGCACCAGGCGTCCCGGCTCCCAGGCAGTCTCCGGCCCCTCTCCTCTGGCCTGGCTTGGTTTGGGCCCAGGTATCACGCCCAGCGGCGGGAGGGCTGCCCGGCCACTCCATGTCCCACCCGTCCACGGGCCCCCAGCCTCACCCACAGGCCAGACCGCTCACCAGTGTGTGTTCCAGGGGACAGCTGCCCTCGGGCCTCGTCACGGTGTGAGCTGAGCCCAGGCCAGAGGTGGGCTGGAGACACTGCTCCCCGTCCCCGAGGCAGCCGTGACCTCTGGGGCACACAGGGCAGGGGGAGGCTTGGGGATGGCGTCCAAGCGTAGCTGCTGCGCTGCTGAAAGGAAATAGCAGCGACCTCTGTTTTGTTTTTTGTATGACACGAGTACCAGTTGCTATATATTATGTCCCCCAAAAAAGCCATGTTCATTGATGCAATCTTGTGGGGCAGACATATTAGTGGGGATTAAGCTGGAACGTTTCAATTAGGCTGTTTCCATGGTGATGCGCCCCACCCAACTGTGGGTTATGACTCTGATTGGATAGTTTCCATGGAGCTGTGGCCCCGCCCATTCAGCCTGGGCCTTGATTAGTTCACTGGAGCACTATATAAGCTCAGACAGAAGGAGCGAGCTTGCTACAGCCAAGAGGGACACTTTGAAGAAGCCCAGGAGCTGAGAGAGGAGCTGCAGATGAGAGACAGTTTGAAGACAGACGCTGAAAGCAGACTCTTGTTCCGGAGAAGCTAAGAGAGGACAAACGCCCCAAGAGCAACCGAGAGTGACATTTTTGAGGAACTGCAGCCTAGAGAGGAACGTCCTGGGAGAAAGCCATTTTAAAACCACAACTCTGGAGCAGATGCCAGCCATGTGCCTTCCCAGCTAGCAGAGGTTCTCCAGATGCCATTGGCCATCCTCAATGAAGGTACCCGATTGTTGATGCCTTATCTTGGACACTTTATGGCCTTAAGACAGTAACTGTGTAACCAAATAAACCCCCTTTTATGAGAGCCAATCCATTTCTGGTGTTTTGCAGTCTGGCAGCTTTAGCAAACTAGAACAGCACAGAGCACATTTCTAGGCTTGACACTGAAGAGGAAAAAAAAAAGTCAAAAATCTGACTTTGTAAAAACAAAGTTTCTTTACATCAAATATTATTGTACATAAAATGTACAGACAAATCCGTCCAAATTCTTAGGTTGGAGTTTATATTGTATTAGCCATTAAGTAAATCAAACAAATGAACTAATTACATGCATGAAATAAATCTGCTGGAAGTTTAGATGGCTTCTTGTTTTTAATTCCATAAAAGGCAAAGAAGAAATGATAAACATACTTGCAAGGCATGCAACAAAGCAAGAGCTCACTCGGATCAATAAGGAAAAGAAAGGCAATCCACAGGGAATGCGACGTGGCCAAAGTGGGCGTGCAGCGTGCCGTGGCGCATGGAGAGGGCAGCCAAAGCGGAGGGTCAGCGGCCGCAGCTGGCGGTCAGCAGTGGCAGGTGGGTCGCCACCGGCACCCACACATCCCCTTGCCCAAAAGGCTGGAAGGATGGTCCATATGTTATCACTAGGAAGCCGAATTGTATACGGTTCTGAGTTTTTGGGTTTGCTTCTCTGAGTATTCTACAATGAATACACGCATGGTTTTATAATGAGAATACCCGAATAATATTCTTAAATAAAAAAAGCAGAAGTTCACATTACGAGGCTCTCAGGTTTGCTTTCCAAATGTTGGTTACAAGGCAACTTGGGAAATTTTAGCACTGCCCCTAAGGACGATGGAACTTAAAACGCCGTAACAGCAGATCGAACTCTCTGGGGTGCCAGCTCCACCGAGGCCTGCCGGCCTTCCTTCCGGGCCATACACCAGTCGCCGCCAGCTGCCTCCTTTCTAGGGCCTGGGCCACCCAAGTGACCCCCAGATGCCCTGGAGGGCTGCCCTCCCCTGGGCAAAATCAGGCTGGACAGACGGGCCATGCCCGGGTCTTCGTCCTTGCTGTGGACACAGGGTGAGGGGCGGTCTGCTTTCCCCTCCCTGGCTTTGCCTGGCTGTCCCCTCCCACCCTCTCCTTCCTCTCCCCACAGCCCACTCCTCCCTTCTCCTGTAACCTGTGTCAGCAACGCAGTCCTCCATGCCGTTAGGACATATGTACATCCACATGCACACACAATAACACACGCACACACACTAACACATGCACACACTGCATATGCACACACATGCACAAAACATGCGCACACATGAACATGTACACACACGTGTGCACACATGTACGTGCGTGCATACATGCACCTCTTTAATAGTGTTTGGATGCTAAAATGTCTCTAGGTTGTCACACCTGCCCCCACCTTGTTTCACCCCCTCGCTGCACTCCTCCCGGCCCACCAGACCCTTGGGACATTCTCTCGGGTGGCAGCAGAGGGGATGCCCTGTAACGTGCTCAGCCAGCTCCACTCTGGGGCCTCGCATGGTCTTTCTAGTTGTTTCTGCCCCTGCAGTGGGTTCAGGGCCTCCCGTAAGGACAGCCCAGGGCCCCCGCAAGTGGCCCAGGCCATTGGGCCCAGGGAGCGAGCAGCACAGAGGATGCTGAAGGAAACTGGGACCTGGTCAGGGAGCAGAGGGGCCCTTGGAGGGTTTGGGGTCAGGGGTGGGGGGACTCATGAGAGTGTCACAAGGAGGTGGAGACGTGCTCAGCCCGGGCAGGTGGGAGCATCGGTGCTCAGAGGAAGGGGCTGCCCGAGCTGCTCGGATTTCTGGGGAGGTGATCAGCCTC
>PVKY010001805.1:0-29336 GCA_004027775.1 Bradypus variegatus | reverse complement strand
ATTTATTTAGTATTAGTTGCCTCAACTCCTGTATCTCATTTGAGCTATTAGTTTGTTCCTTTGGCTGGTCCATATTTTCGTGTTTCCTGGTATGGCTTGTTATCTTAAGTTGTCTAGGCATCCGATTTTCTTGATTAGTTTATTTTGGAGCTTGTTTTCTATCTTTTACCTAGGGGTTTTCTTGTTGGTTAGCTTTGTTCTCTGTGGCCTCTGTTATTCAATTCAACTTATTCTAGACCTCTAACTTAGGTTCTATTTAGTTGATCAAAATTTTCCCCCCTTGTTTTTTCTGTTTCTTGCTCTGCTCTATGTAGCCTTTTTGGGAATGGGTCTCCTCAGATATGGTCGACCCTAGTCAGATTTTCCCAGTCTAGTGAGGCCCGGGTCTCATTGGGCGTGTATGGAGTTTTCAATGTTCGCTGCAATCTCAGCTTTTCCTCCAATTCCAAACTTGCATCTGATGTGTGACTGGTTACTGGACACCCCGAAAACTCTGTTTCATATAGTTCTTGGGTAGTTGCCAGCTGCTCTGGGCTCCGTCCCCGGCGGCCACCGCGGCTCCTCCACGGGGCTCCAGCAGCACAGGCGGTGCGGGCCTGGCGGCGGTTGCGACCACCCAAAAGCCTTGGGGGTGCTCGGGCGGCGAGCACCCACTCACCTCCAGCGCCACGGGCTCAGGTCCCGGTGCAGGCGGCGGCAGCGGCTCCTCCGCGGGGCTCCGGCAGCGCAGGTGGGGCGGGCCTGGCGGCGGCATCGACCACCCACAAATGTTCAGGTTTTTATTGAAAATTGCTTATCACACCAAGAACCAGGAAGATCTTCACTGGAGGATGGCCAATGGTGTCTGGAAAACCTCTGTTAGCTGGGAAGGCACGTGGCTGGCTTCTGCTCCAAAGTTCTGGCTTCAAAGTGGCTTCCTCCCAAGACGTTCCTCTCTAGGCTGCAGTTCCTCAAAAATGTCACTCTTAATTGCACTTCGGGTATTTGTCCCCTCTCAGCTTCTCCAGAGCAAGATTCTGCTTTCAATGGCCATCTTCAAACTGTCTCTCATCTGCAGCTCCTGTGCTTTCTTCAAAGTGTCCCTCTTGGCTGTAGCTCCTCTTCAAAACATCACTCACAGCTGCACTACAGGCTTCATTTTGAACCTCGCACCACCCCTGGACAAACTTCCAGCCCAGAGCTCCTCGGGTCTTGTTTAAACCCAGGGGACTTCTCCCACCCGGGTGTCCACCTAGAGTACATGGAAACCCCTCACTCCCGGAGCTGGTTTCAGGGGATTCACCACAATGCCAAATGGGGCCTGGCTTCTGCCCCTTCCCTACCTCACTTCCCTAACACACAGTTTTTCTGACTTCCCGCCTGGAGTTATAGAAGGAATGTAGACTCTCAGGAGGACTCGCAGCTTTGTCACTTCCATCTCTAAGCTTTGATTTTTTCCTTCTGCGAAATGGGGCCATATCCTGCCTATCAGGGCTGTTGTGAGGATTTGGTGTAACCTGTGGGGGCAAAGCACTTCCCATCAAAACTAGTTCTGATTCTGACTCCTGGGTTTGGATTCCAGCTCCGTCATGCAATAACTGTGTGAAGTTGGACAAGTCACTTCCCCTTTCTAGGACTCAGTTTAATGGGGATGACAGGACCACTTCTATTTGTCTTGAGCGTTTAATAAGCTGGCACACTGCAGAAATGGGGGCAGGCAGAACAAGAGCCTGCCATGAGTTTATTTTCAGATCAAATATGGGTTCTCATCCCAGGGCCGCTGCAAGCTCTAGAGCGGGAGGCTCTCCTTCTGCCTTTCCACCTGCCAGCTTCCACCTGTTCCCTCCCTCAAGACTCACCTTTACTCCCCCAACTGCCTCCAGTGGAGTTAGTTCCCCTCCTGTAGGCCTACAGGATTATATGTTTATCAGATGCTTACTGCAATCTATTGTTATCTGTTTCCTTTTCTTCTCCTACTTCCTAATGTTGCCACCACCCAACAGCCTAGAATGTGCCTATTTAAATCTCTGTTTCATAACTTAATGCCTGGCGTGTAGTAGGACTAGTATATGTCTATCGAGCAAATGGATGGGAGGGGTGGGTGGGTGGATGGATGGATGGATAGGTGGGTGGATGGATGGATGGATGGATGGATGGATAGGTGGGTGGATGGATGGGTAGGAATCTTGCAGACACTACCCCTTCCTGGACCCCATGCTGGGTTGTGCTTTAATGAGAGGGAATCTGAACAGACATCTTAAAACCCAGAAATCGCCCCCTCCCTCCCCATGGGAATACCCACCGCTTTCCCTGGATCTGTCCTCCAGCCCAGCATTTGAGCAAGATCCTGCTGCGGAATTCCCTGCAGGTGTGAGAGAATAAGAGCTGCTATATGGGCCCATTTGACTTCTGAAATCAAACCCTCATCTCCTACGCTGGGAGTTGGCTCTCTAAGGAACCTTCTGGCAAACGCTTATGCAAAACTAGGGAACTCTCTCCAACATCACATTTCTCTCTCCTGAGAGAGTCCGATGAAACGGGTCCCAGTGGCACAGGTGTCACTGCAGATGCCCGGTGGTGTCCAGGTGTGTGGGCCACCCATGCCGCCGTCTCCTCCCGGGTTGTCAGCCACACGCAGGCACGTCAGTGCACATCAAGCCTGTGCCAGGAGCCAGCCGCAAGTTTCTCGAAGAAGACGTGGTTCCCATGCAGCCCCGATGAGGGCACTCAGGAGCTGCCTTCTTGGCAGAAGGTGGGCACCCGGGGAGGGCTCCCCAGCCGGAGGGGCCCCAGGTGCTGAGAGCTTTTCATTAGCACTAATATGCCCCAATTAGGGCACTTAGGCTGAGTGTATGCATCGGAAGGGCGGGTGTTCATAAACAGCTTCTTTAATGTGGCTGCACCTTATTGACGTACTACAGTAATTAAATATTTTCTCTTACAGGACAAGCTGGGCTAATAAAAGAAATAGATTGCGGCCCCTCTGACCCCTGGGAGCCGGGACTCCCGTCCTGCTGAGGCCCAGAGACCTAACCAGGTAAAAAGTTGGTAATTGCCTCCCCTCTCTGTCACCTCTGCCCTGTGCTCTGACACTGCCCCTTCTCCCTGGCAGATTCTTCTTTGGTCTGTCTGTCTGTCCCTTCCTGTGTAACCTCTTACTCTAACTCTCTGTCTTTCCCTATCTGTCTTCTGTCTTTCTCCATCTTTCCCTCTTTCCAACTTGTCTTTTTCTATGTCTCTGATTCTCTCCCTACTGCTCTCTGTTTCTGTGTTCTCTTTTCCCACTCTGCATTCATTCATTCATATTCTTTGATCATATTATATCACCCACTATGTGTGCAGAGCTGCTCTAGGCACTAGGAATATGGCCACGGACAAAACAAGTCCCTGCCCTTATGAAACGGAATTTTCAGTAAGAGAAGAGGTGTACTATCGGAATAACAGTAAAGTACAGAGTGTGTACTGCTTCCACAAGGCCCTGGGCTGGGATGCAAGAGATAGGGCTCTAGCCTCAGATTCATCATGAATTGGTTTTGCAAGTTGACCAGGCCCCCTTTCCCTGTCCCAAGCCTCAATTTTCTCATTTTCCAAAATGAGGGAGTTGGGCCAGATCCAGGCTCCCCAACCTGTCCATGACCAAGAGCGTCTTTTGTTAACGTGCTGGTGACATACATCAGACAAGCCTGGATTCTAAAGGCAGCCCTTCCACACGCAGCAGTGTTGGATCAAAATGTCCTAGTAAAGCTCATAAGCACTTGTTATGACATGCACGGAACAGCTGGTTTCATCTGTGGGTCATGTTGTATTATAAACACCCGTCTTTAAACCCAGGACCCTCACTTGGCAAGGAGAGGGGCTGCTGTGAGAGGCACACGGGCCTTGAGGCCATGAGATCTGTGGTGGTGGCTCTGGACTCCTGTGCGTGCTCCGGGGTAAATGCCCACGTGGAAGGGCAGGTGGAAGCCAACGCAGCACCTAAACTACCCCTCTCCCTGCTTTCCCAGTGCATGTATGGAGATGAGCCCACACCAAGGCAGGCTTGCAACCCATCCCTCTGAGTCCCAAGACTTAAAAGATCCTATCTACCAAACAGCATTGCCTTTATCAAGTCATTTGTCGAGTATATGTTAAACTTTCTCCTTATTTTTTGTTCCACAAAGTCATATAAACCTGCTGGCGAGAGTTTCTAAATAGGCTGAGAAAACAGTGTCCCCACCCCGGGGTGGTTTAATTGTTCCAAAACCCAAGACACACAGCCTTTGAGCCAGTATGTGGTGAGGGGGTGATTTCTGAGATATTATCTGAAATAGTAAAAATACGGTAGTTTAAATTCTGGCACCTCTTGTCCTGGGGAACCCAGATTGAAAACCACTGAGCATACATCTCCTCCCTACTCGGAAGTCCTCCACTTGAGTCCTCCCCTTCCCTGTGGCTAATGTACCTGGGGTCTGGGAGGGCAGGTGAGAGGAGCCACCTCAGGGCTGGGCAGGAGGGAGGAGAGGCGAAGTGCTGACCCACAGGTGGCAGATGCTGTGAGGACCGCTCTACATGCATCCTGGAATCCTCAGTCCGTCCAGTGTCCTGAGGAGGTCAGCGTTCCTGGCCCCATTTTGCAGACATGAAAGGAAAGGTCCAGAAAGCTTGCGAGAGTTGTCCATGGTCGGTCATGGGGCTTGAAGGTAGAGAGCTGGGGTTGGAACCCAGGTCCGTTCTGACTGTGCGGCCCCCACCCACACTAATGCTCCCCCTCCAGGTCCCTGTCGTCTCAGTGGAAGGGGAACATTGGTGGGTCTTTCTCCAGGACCTCAGGGAGGGCATTTCATTTCCATTCAGCAGAGACCCCCAGCGTCCTCCATAAGGGCCTTTTGAACATCTTTTGTTGAGGAACAACAAAGCCTTTGGAGTTCATGTTCTCAAATTTCCCCTCCAGAGGCTATCCTTTTTCCCACTCCCATCAGAGGCAAGTTGGGTAGCTGTGTGGTGAGGCACTTAACTTCTAGAAGGCTCTGTGCGTGGGTTGTGCTAATGGCCAGATCAAGGCAGGGATCAGAGGTTCTGGTGCTGTCACTCTAATTGGGCCAGTTGGCTGTGGTGTGAACCAAATTCAGAAGCCCTCATCAGGATGGTCTTTTTGTCTTCAGCCTGGCCAAGGATGATGGCCAGGAAGCTGCTCCCACTGGAGTGGGAAATAATGTGGCCCAGGAGGCCTGAAGACAGGCTTGAAACATGGAGGAGGATGGATGGGGCAAAGCATTGTGGCTCCAGATTAAGACCAACTTAGGCTGAAATCCTGGCTCAGGGACTTCCTCGCTGTGTGACCTGGGATAAGTGACTCCACCTCTCTGAGCCTCAGTTCTCTCAACTGAAAAACAGGGGTGACATTGCCTATTTTCTAGACTTTATGAGTAGTATACGAGACTGTGCCTGGAGGATAGTAAGAACTCAAGATGCACTGCCTGTTACTGTTATCAGCTACCACATGCCAAGTGCTGCACTCAATATGTTCCATACGTTAGAGAGAAGGTATTATTTTGATCCTAACTTTACACACAAGGAAACTCAGAGGTGCCTGGTTCAGGAACTTGGCCCAACCACCAGCTAAGTCTGGCAGAGCTGGGATTTGATCCCCTGTTGGGCACCAAAGCCCCCTTTCCACTTGTCCACCTTGCCTGGGGCTGGAACGCAGAACTCCATGCCTGCCGTCTACCCTCCATTTCATGTCACCTGACTCCACCTGACTCTTCCCAGAAGACATGTCTCCTTTCATTGCATTTGTCTGGGAGTCCACAGTCCTCTAGCCTGGCCCATTAGATGCTATCTGTAATGGAGTGGCATATAATAAATACAGGTTGCCCACTTATGAGCTGCAGTGTTTATTGTGGCTCTTAATTGCTAAACAGCCAGAGCTGGGTGAAACCAGACCACGAGACACGAGAAGCATTGCCTCGGTGGGCAGAGGGGAGAGATGCCACAGTCTTGCCTCCTGTACAGCCCTCTCAGCATCTCACTGGGGTAGCCACATCTGCCTCTAAGGCCCCGTCCAAGTCAGAGCCTGATAGATTGTTGGGTCTCAGAAGGAACTGCCAGGTCATGGAATCCCTGCTCTGTCTTTTTATGGATGAAGAAAGAGGTTGAGGCCAGAGAGAGGAAATGACTAGACCAAGGTCACACAGCAGTGACTTGCAGAGCTGCAGATTCCCAGTCCAGTGCTCCTCCTGCCTTATCTCTCTGCCTGAACATCTGTCCCCTGGAGCAGGCAGAGGGCAGGATCTGGAGCCAGCTGACCAGGAATGAATCCCGGTCAAGGCTTACCAGCTCCAATGCTGGGCAGGTGCCTTCATCTCCCTGAGCCTCTGTGCCCTCACCTGTAGAATAGACACAGTGCCTCTGCTTCCTGGGGTTTGTCTAAAGTTTCCTGAGGCTGCTGTAACAAATTACTTCAAACTGGGTGGTTGAAAACAGCAGACATTTATTCTCTCCTAGTGCTGGGGACTTGAAGTTCAAAATCAAGGTGTTGGCAGGCTCAGCTCTTTCTGGAGGCTCTGGGGGCGAATCTGTTCCATGCCTCTCTCCTGGCTATTGGTGGCTGACAGCAGTCCTTGGCTTGTGGCTGCATCTCCCCAACCTCTGCCCGTCTTCACATCACCTTCTCCCTGGGTGTCTTGCCCCCTTCTCTTCTCAGGATACTTGTCATCGGATTCAGGGTTCACCCCAATCCAGAATGATGTCATCTCGAGATCCTTAACTTAATTATATCTGTGAATACCCTTTCCCCAGATAAAGTCACAGTCACAGGTTCCAGGTGGACATAGCTTTTGGGGGCCACCATTAAACCCATTAGAGGGGGTGTGGCTGGCCAGGAGTCAGTGCTCAATAAATGTTCTTTCTGGTCCCTCTTCACCTCTCCAGAGATGAGTAGCAGATGAGTGGAGTTGAGGTAAACTTGGTGCCAAAGGGAGAGAGTGGGCCAGCGAGCAGAGGCCTTAGGGGTTCCTGGTCTAATAGGGGACAACAGCCAAGGGAGTAACCCACGAATGCAGTCAGGTCTGGTCGTGCTCACCTGTGCCAGGTGCAGTGGAGAGCCCTTGACCTGTGGCTTCTCACTTAATCCTCACAACTTGCCATGGTGCAGGTCACAAATGCCCATTTTTACAGATGAAGAAACTGAGGCTCCATGCAGTTAAGTCACTTGCCCAAAGACACAGAGGCAAAAAAGTGAAGAGCTGGGATGCAAACCCAGGTGTGTCTGACTTCAGAGCCTGTGTTCAGAACCTCTGTGGTCAGAGGCAGGTTGGATGCTGCTTCTAGAAGGTTGGAAACGGGAGGACAGACCGGTGGGGTGGCCTGGGGATGGTGTCACAGGGAAATTTCTTCTGGAAGAAGAGAGCCTGGGCTTGGTGATAAAGGAAAGGATGAGGTTCCCATAACCAAGGATGATGGTCAAGATGTTTTAAGAAGGCACTGGCTTGGGCCGATCAGAAGAGAGGCTAGCTAAGCAGTGGGACCTGCATACCCGTGAGTCCCCAACTCTCAGCCTGCTCACGCCTGCTGGGAGAATGGGACCTGGAAGGGGTAGATCCTTTTGGTCCCTCCCATCCTGTGCAGCTCTGGCCTCTCTGGCCTCAAGAAGCTCTGGAGAGAAGGGTAAGTAAATAGGACCACGTGGGGACTGTCCTTATCCCAGGGAAAGTAGAGCAGGGGGAAAGGAAATGCAGGAGTCAAGAGCCCCATTGCTGGTTTGAATACTCAGATCTCCGTGCTTTCCAGGTCTGGGTGATGAGGGAGGCCTAAATGCCCTAATGCATGCAATGGCCTTAGTCCAGCACCAGCCTTACTGCAGGTGTTGCATAATTAACATTTATTCTAGGTAGGGTTTATATTGCATTTTAAACCATGTTGCAATCCCTGCTATGTTCCAGGAGGATTCTGGAGGCCCTGAGGACACAGACATGACCCCACACCTCTGGGAACTCACAGGAACAGTGGCTGATGACCTTATGGGCACACAGTATGGTGGGGGCAGTGGTGGAAGTCAGCAGAAGCCATGCTTGGGCACACTAGGAAAGGCACCAAGCTCAGCCTGGTGGAGACAGGAGGGGGAAAGCAAGGAAGGCTTCCTGGAGGAGGTGATGTTTGTGACACATGTTGAAGGATGAATAGGAATTAAGTAGGAAGAGATTAAGCTGAAGGGACCACCACAAGCAGAGTATCTGGGAGACAGGGCTGGGGAAGGTGGCTGATGGGGAGGTCAAGGCAGGTAGTACAAGAGGTGGCCATGAGAAATCTCCTGGGTCTTGCAGTCCACAGTTAGGGGGTGGGCTGCTCTCCTGTAAAGACTCCTGTCGGGTTTGTGGCTGGGGAGTGATGTGGTCTGATGTGCTTTGTGGACGGTCTCCTCTGGCTGTCTCCAGATTCTGGCTCAGAAGGCAGATGACATTTCTTGAACTTGGGCCACTGCTCACCTCAGTAAAGAAGAATCCTCCCCATCCTTTGTCCTTCCAAAAAGGACTGCTTTCATCATTCACTAGCTATGACTTCAGGCAAGTCATCTCGCCTCTCTCTGCCTCAATTTCCATCTCTGGAAAATGGGCACAATAACAGTGCTTGTCTACAGGTTTTGTGAGTTATACATGGAAAGGCCCTAGGATGGAGACTGGCACACACTGAATGCTCAGCGAATATTATTATCTGTCAGGCTCCATCCTAGGGCCTGGCTTATCTCCCTTTTCCCCATACCCAATTCATGAGAAACCTTTGGGGCACCCCTAGAAGGACAAATGCTCTAAGCCCAGAGCCCCAGTCTCAGGTACTCACTGAGATTTTTTCTTCTTTCATTGCCCTTGAGTTTGTCACTTGGTGACTCTGGACCTCAGTTTCCCCCTCCCAATAAAGTGAGAAGGAGGATGTCCAAGGTAGGCTCATGTGATTTGGGGCTGGGAGGTGACCAATTTGCTGAGTGCCCCCTGTAGGCCATGGACTTTAGGGCGAGAGAGACCTTGGTTCTGGTCCCTGCCCTGCCCTACAAGCCGTGCCACCTTGGGCCTTAACCTCACCCCTTTGCCCCTCTGACCTTACCTACATTTTGCTGGTTGACAGAGGAGTTCATGATGGTAATGGTACATGCCTCATCTGTTGTTGCAGGAATTAAATGAGATAATACATGTAAAGCACTTGGCACTGTGGCTCCTATTATTAAAATTAATTATAAGCCTCGCAGACATCCTTTGAAGTAGGACTTATTAATCTTTTTTTGTGGATGAGAAAACTGAGTGCAGCTAAATCCTGTTGGAAGATGTGTGAATTGTTGAAAGTAATTAGGCACCACCCCCACCCCCAATGTCCATCCCCACCCCAAAACCTACTCCCAGAACTCTGTCATAGAGGCAAAAATCACCTGCTAGGTGCAACAGAAGAGAAACCCAGGACTGGTTCAGTTTCTGGCTTTGTGTGACATCAGACTGTGTGACTTTGGACATGCTATTTTCATTCTGAGCCTCAGTTGCCTCACTCTAACACGGATCTCCAATCCCTGCCCTGAGTCCTTCCAGAGTGTTATGAAGAAAAAGTGAAAATAATAAATAGAAAAATGGCTTGTGCAACTTGGAGTCTGTTTGACCCCTGATGGTGGCTGCTTTCTGCTTCCCCTGGGGATGGGGAGGGGCTGCATCTCACAGCTTGCAAGCCCTAGTGCCAGGCAAACAGTAGGTGCTCAGTAAATGTTAGCTGAACGGAACCTTGCTCATGACCTGCTGCCATGGGCTTACTTTTGGGTAGGGACAGGGAAGGTTCCTGGGGAGGTGGAGAGCTGCTGAGCCCACATGGAGGAGGTCAGGACTTGGGGCTGGTTTAGCCCCAGGAGCAGGGCTTGAACCCCCAGGCTGGTGCCTGCACCTCCTATCCCCTCCAAGGCCCCTCCTGACAGTGCCACGGAGCTGCCCAGGCCGGTCCTGCAGTCTGGAGCGTGTGTGGGGTGATGGGAAGTCTGTCAGGGGTGAGTTCCGATCCTGGCTCTGTGACCTGGGCAAGTCCATCATTATCCTGACCCTTCATTTTCTTGTCTATTAAATGGAATGCCCACCCCTGCAACCAAGCAATGACACCGAGTGACACCACTGAGTAGTACACAACAACGTGTTACTGCATCCTTTCAGGACATCTTCACAACATCCTTAGGGGGAAGGTTCTGGTGGGTTTATACACACACACACACACACACACACAATTTATTGTGATGAAATACACATAACATAAAATTTACCTTTGTAACCATTTTAAAGGGTACGATTCAGTGGTATTAATTCCATTCACAGTATTGTGCAGCCATCACTGACGATTTTTTTAATCTCCATTTTAAAGATGGAGCAAGAATGACACAGAGAAGTAGAGTAATTTGCCTGAGGTCACATAGCAGATGAATGGTAAAGCCAGGGCTCACTTAAACCCAGGCCAACTGGGTTCTCACCCCTAACTCCCACACCACAGGGCAAACTGATGTTCCTGTGAGAAGGATTATTATCAGCCTCCCTCTTTCTCTACCACCTGCAAGGGTGGGGCTGGTGACTGGGCCCCCATGGGGTGGGTATGGGAAGTGGGGCAGGGGTTCTGTCTAGGTGGGCTCCCCCAGTGAGAGGACTGAGGGGGCTTGGCTCTTTTGCAGGTGGAGCATCATGGAAGGTGACTGTCTGAGCTGCATGAAGTACCTGATGTTTGTTTTCAATTTCTTCATATTTGTAAGTCTTCTGCAACTCGCCCAGGGTCTCCCTAGCCTCTGCTGGGTGGTTAGAAACAGCTGCCTCTTTGAAATAGTCACAGTGGGTTAAGACCCAGGAGCCTGGCAGGGGCCCAGCATGAGAAGCAGGTCTACTTTCCCAGCAAGGTGTCATGGAGGGGAGGCCCCTGGCAGTGCCCACCCCACCCCAAAGAACCCCCATCGGAAGACAGAGGTTTTGTGCAGACCCCTGGGATAGCTCAGCTCCTCGGGCAAAGGGGATCCTCTGTCCCAACCACTTGTCTTGGGATCTGACCCTGGTGGGGAGTCAGGTAAAGGTGGGATGGGGGGGTGACCAGAGGGTAACAAGGGGAGCCCACCCAACCCTGACACTCCAGAGCTAGAGAGGCTGAGCTGACAATGGAGCCACTTGGTTTGGGCCCTTGTGAAGCTGAACTTGACACTGAATCCCCAAAACCTCCAATGGCCACTATGAGTAACACAGAGATTTGCGGAAGTTTTATAGTAACATGCAGGAAGGGAACTTTGCACACACATGGCAGAAATATAGATGGTTGCCACTGAGATGTCCCCTTTCTCATTCCCCCACTTCAGGGTCCCTTGATGGCACTTAAAAATCTTGTCCTTTGCCCCTGGCCGCCCAGCTCAGCCCCCTGGCTTGCAGACCCCTCTCCAGCCAGCCGAAGCTTGAAGCTCGGCAGTTTGCGGGTAGCCACCTCAAGCGTGCCTCTACGGGTCTCAGTTCCCTCCACCGCACAGAGGGATTCCAAGCACTGAACAGCCCTCAAAAACAGTGATGCCAAACTTTGCTTGCCCCGCAACAGATCTGCATCCAATGCTTGTCTGTGCCCAGGGAAAATGGAGCAGACATTTAGTGAAACCTGCCAAGCACCTTCACATCCATTCTGTCCTTTCTTCCCCAGAGCTGCCTTGGGAGGTGGGAATTAGTATCTCCTTTTAACCATGAGGAAGCTAAGGCTCAGAGGGGTTAAGCCACTTACCCAAGGTCACACAGCTAATAAGGGGCACATCCCTTTCCTCTGGACTAAGCTGTCTCTCTGTAAAGATAAATAGGCATAGAGAGAGATGGCCCATGCAGACCCAGACGTAAGTAAAGGCTTTTGAGCCTCAGATTTGAGGGTGGGAGCCCAACTTGACGGAGTGTCCCTCAGAACATGGCAGGGTCCAGTGCATGATCCTGGAAGGACCTTTGTTCAAGGTCCTTGGGGTTTGGAGTCAGGAAACCTGAGATTCAGCTCTGGCTCTGCCATGGACTCACTTTGTGACCTTTGGCAAGTTGCTTTCCCTCTCTGGGCCTCAATATTGAATGGGAGAGTTGGATTAGACACCTCATAATCCTATCGCTCTGGCATTTAAGGAGATTATAAAAGTGGCAGATAAACTCCACAAAGTCCTCAGCAGCCTGGGTGGGGCTTGGCAAAAGGTTGGATTTGGAGGATGCATGCTACACTTAAGGTCAAGCTAGCAAGAAAACTTCAGAGCAATTAAAGGCGCTGCTGGGACACCGGTTCACCCTGCAAATGGAATCCCTGCCCACCTCACCAGGCACCTCTGCCCCTGGGGCCTTGCCCGGAGAGTGGAGTGTTGTATGGGGTGTCTAACCTCCACGTTGCCTGTTTCTTCTCTTCCCCCCCTTACCTGGCCCTGGGAGCAGCTGGGCGGGGCCTGCCTGCTGGGCATCGGCACCTGGGTCCTGGTAGACCCCACCGGCTTCCGGGAGATCGTGGCCGCCAACCCCCTCCTTGTCACGGGCGCCTACCTCCTCCTGGCCATGGGGGGCCTGCTTTTCCTGCTCGGCTTCCTGGGCTGCTGCGGGGCCGTCCGCGAGAACAAGTGTCTGCTGCTGCTGGTGAGTAGCCCCTCCCCCACGCCACCCATGGGAGCCCCGGAATTGCGGGGAGAGCTGACGACTCCCAGGCCCTGCCTGGCGTCCATTTAAAAACTGACACATTCTTCCCAAACTCGGGGCTGTCAGCGCCAGAAGGGGCCTGTGAGACCAGCTCACCCAACCCCCTTCACTTTGTAGTCAATGGTCCCGAAGCCCAGAGAGGTTCAGTGACTTGCCCAGTGTCCCCCAGGGAGTTAGTGGCAGAGACAGGGCTTAGGCCTGTGCCCCCTGCACGGCCACAGGCCACATCCTCGCCCTGCCTTTGGGGGAGCTGCACCCCTTCCTCCCCCTGCTAGACTTTACTAGCATGCATCCACCCTCCAAGGAGCTCACACTGTCTGCCAGGAGTGGGAAGGTCGCTAGCCTTTAGCATTTGTATTTGCGGCCCCCGCTGCTGGAGCCTGCTTTCTGCACTGGTCCACACCTGCCACTCAGATGGCCTGTCCCCAGAAGGCCTCCAGGCCCGACAGCCTCTCTCAGACTGGGGCACTGGGGGTGTTGGCCACCATGCGAGGCTTTGCTACTTGCTTGCTTTTTTTTTTTTTTAATTCAGTTTTACTGAGATATATTCACATACCATACAGTCATCCATGGTGCACAATCAGCTGTTCACGGTACCATCATATAGTTGTGCATTCATCACCCCAATCTATTTTTGAACATTTTCCTCATACCAGAAAGAATCAGAATAAGAATAAAAAATAAAAAGAAAAAAGAAAACCCAAATCATCCCTCCATCCCACCCTATTTTTCATTTAGTTTTTGTGCCCATTTTTCTACTCATCCATCCATACACTGGATAAAGGGAGTGCGAGCCACAAGGTTTTCACAATCACACTGTCACCCTTTGTAATCTACATTGTTACACAATTTTCTTTAAGATTCCAGACTACTGGGTTGGAGTTTGGTAGTTTCAGGTATTTACTTCTAGCTATTCCAATACATTAAAACCTAAAAAATGTTATCTATATAGTGCAGTAGAATGTCCACCAGAGTGACCTCTTGACTCCATTTGAGATCTCTCAGCCACTTGCTTGCTTTTAGGAACTCTCTTGTCAAAGAGCTAAGATGCTTAGCTGTTAGAGAAACCACTTCACCTCTCAGATCTCCAGCTCTAAATAGAAGATGATGTGATCTCTGAAGTGTCTTTATTCATTAAATAAACAGTCCTCAAATGCTTAATACGGGCACATAGCTCCCTGGGTGCTGAAGCTGCATCAGTGACCAAGAGGAACTCTTTCCTCCCTCGAGGACAAGAAGGAGGCAGCCAAGTTGAGTCTGAAGATGAGCCAGGCAGGGGGCAGGCATGGGTTTGAATGTGTACCCAGCTCTGTCACATGGTCCAGCTTCCTAATTCTCCAAGCTTCAGTGTCTTCGCCTGTTAAATGGGAGGTTGACAAGCTCAGGTCTGTGTTGGAGGCAAACCAAGAGAATATCGAAGAGCCACACAGTGGATGTTCTGTTTCTCTTCTGGGTTCCCATGTGCTGTGGACCTCTGGGCCTTTGCTTGCTCTCCTGGCCTTGCTGGATGGGTCATTTCTGCCCAAGGGGTCCTTTGAGCCACTGGGCTAGAACTTCTGAGCCGACCCCATCCTGCTACAAGGTACGTTAAAACAGCCCTGCTTAGAGAAGTGTGTGAGCGGATGGGTCAACTTGCAGACGCCCCTCGTGCATGGGTAGCTGGGTCCAGAGTTGAGTGACGGGGACACCCGGGCTGGTCGGTTGGAGGGTTTACTTGCAAGACATCTTCACATTCTGTGGATGAGCCTGCACCCAGAGAATGTTGGAAGGCAGAGACTTGGCACAGTGCCTCCATCCCAGATTAGAACACACCGCACCTCCCCCTTTCATGTCATAGTGAGAAAGTGACATGACACAGGAGCCCTGGGTCCGTCTGTCCTTCAACAGTGTGAAGTAAACACCCCAAACTTTCCCTTTAGAGGGAAACAAAGAAAACCTGCGTGCGCCACCTGGTGGACAGTGCTCTGCAGTGCCGGTGCCCCTGGCATGGAAGAGTCTTGGCACTTAGGAGCCCATAGCCTTGGGCTTTGGGTCCCAAGGCACGCCACATCTCCCTTTTCCCCTCTCCCCTCGGCCCCCAGGGGTTCATGCATTGTTAATGGGCTCATCTCCCAAGCCAAGACAGGAAGCTAAGCTGGCACTCCTGGCTGGGAACAAGGCTGGGGGCCTCTCAAGTCTTCTGCAGCTAAGTGCCTACCTCCCAGCCTGCCAGCTGGGTGAGGACATCCTCTCTCCCCAGCACTTATGGAGGAGAAGACGGTGACCCAGAGAGAGGAAGAGACGTGTCTAGATTCTCCCTGAGACGGTGCTCAGGTGGGCTGCAGCTGCCCTGGCTGCTAGGCTGGGTCCTTTCCACCTCATTGCATTCCCTCCCCTTCTCGTCTGTCTTTTTTCTCCCTCTTGCTCTTTCTCCCAGTGTGATGATCTCTGTGTCTCTCTGCTCTCTCCCTTTCTCTGCCTGTCTCCCTGTCTCTTTCTCTTTCTCTGCTTTTCTCTTGATCTCTTTGTTTCTATTCCCCTCTCCGCTTGCCCTCTGCCTCCCTCTCTCCTTGCCTCGGCCCTTTTCTCTCTGTCTCTCTCTTTGCAGTCCCTGCTTTCTCTGTCTTCTTCCCTTCTCCCCTCTCTCTCTTTCTCCAGGGGCCAGACAGAGCCCACAGACAACTTGCTTGGGGTTGCAGTGTGGGTCAGAGGCAGGGGACGCTGGGACCCGGGTGTCCTGTCTCCCAGACCAAGGCTCGTTCTGGGACTCCTAACCTGGAATGGACTCTGGAGGTCCAAAATCCACCTAAAATCACATGCACAATATCATGGCCTCGTGTGTGTGTGTGTTTGTGTGTGCCCTGCAGCTTCTAGAAGGTTTTCAAAGAGGTTCATGGCCTAAAAAATAAGAACCACTTCTTGCTTCCAACCTGGACCTGGCTGTGTGGTGGTTCCTGCTGAAGAGGAGCACAGTCTCATCCCTGAGGGCTGCTGGGATCCTGCTAGAACCACAAGGCTGCCTCCTGAGCCTGCTGGGAAGGAGGGGAGGCTCGTCTTCCAGAGGGCTGAGAGAGAGCACCTTTAGCCTCAGGAACCCTGGTTTAAAGGTCTGCAGAGGAAGCAGCCCTGGAGATTGGGATTAGCTGAGCATTCTCCTCCTGCTCTCAGGCTGGAGACTCACAGTGTCCCCACGACCTTTACCCTGAGACATTCAGCCTAATGACCAAATCACCTCATGAGTAATTTATCTAAGGACAGTTCCCAAACACTCTTGCTGATCCGTTTTATAGTATTTTCACATACAGTAGGACAATGTCAGCCCAACCAATGATGGAAATTTGGTGGCATTTCTTTTTCCTTACCTTTGAGCATTTCAAGGAATTTGTTTTAGCCAATTTATCTGAAGAGTCTCATTTTTTTAATATTATACAACAAAAGCATGCTCAATGGAAAAGCAAACTGCAAAACGAGATGAGTATTCTGAAAAGAGATAAGTGAGCTGCATTGTACATGAG
Organism: Bradypus variegatus; assembly: GCA_004027775.1. Lineage (NCBI taxonomy): Eukaryota > Metazoa > Chordata > Mammalia > Pilosa > Bradypodidae > Bradypus > Bradypus variegatus. The sequence continues at coordinate 13,204 of PVKY010001805.1, read as the reverse complement.
ATATGTAAATTTGGTAAATATTTATTAGAAATGAGAACTAAAAGCAGATGTATGCATAGGCAGATGGGTTAGAAAAGACTGGAAACATTCATGAGTCACAAAATAGCAGTCTCTGCCCTGATGTTAATGTTTCCATCCTAAGCAAAGGGTTGCCAATTTGGTGTTCAGGAATAAATGAAAAATGTGTACTTATGCAAGCAGAATGCAGTTAGGACAACTCCAGGTGAACAAACCCCGGGGAAGGGTGGGGGAAGCTCCAGGAAACATCGGGACAAGCCCTGTGTCCCGGCCCAGTGGTAACCAGTATTTAGCCCAAGGAAGAGATTTTGTGCTGGAAAAAGGCAAGTTGGTAGAAGTTGCATGGTTACCAAGACTTGCATGCCACAGCCCTCCCATTCCTTGAGGTAACACACACTCCCGTACACTTGGGTCACCCCTTGGTCTCTGGGCTTGGGGAGACCATGTTCCAAGTGGAAGCAGTGGAAGGGAGGTGTACAGAACATCTGCCTCTGGGGGTCCCACTTTCCCCAGTCCATGTGTTACCAGCTCACTCTCTAATTTCATCTCCTGATGCTTTAGCTCAGTGTAAACTCTCTGCCTTGTGTGCCTTTGGCAATGCCTAGCAGGCTGCCTGGCACTGAGTAGGTGCCCAATTAACAGCTCTGGAATGACGGAGCAGAGAGGAGGCAGTATCAGGTGTGGGTAAGAGCGTGCATGGGCTCCAGAGTCAGAAAAGCCTGGGTTCCGATCCCTGCTTTGCTACTTCCTGGCTGTGTGTCCTGGGGCCAGTTACTTAACCTCTCTGAACCTCCAATTCCTCATATAGAAATGAGAATAATAGTACCACCTTCCCAGCTGTCTTAGTTTTCCAGGGCTGCTAGAACAAAATAACACACACTGGTTGGCTTAAACAACAGGAATTTATTGGCTCACCCTTTGGAAGCTAGAAGTCCCATGTCAAGGTATCAGCAGGCCATGCCTTCTCCGAAGTCTGTAGTGTTTTGATGGTGCTTGCTGGCCATCGATCTCTGCCTCCGTCACATGGCGATTTGTCTCTTTCTGTTTCCCCCCAGGCTTGTCCTACTACTGTGTCCAATTTCCTCTGCTTATAAGGTCTCCAGTCATAGTGGGTTAAGGCCCACCCTGGTTCAGTTTGGCCTTCACATCCTCAAAGATGCTGTTCACAAGTGAGTTCACACCCACAGGACTGGGGGGCTATGGCTTGGACATCTTTGTGGGGGACTTGACCCAATCGACCACACCAGCCACCGTGCTGTGATCATCATTCACTGAGAAAATGTACGTCTTGCTGAGCTCTGTTCCTGGCACCTGTCAGCACTGAAAAAATGGCAACCTAAGGCCACTGGTGTTATCCGCAAGAAACCCTGCAGCCCATTTTCAAGTCATAAGACCTGGAGGTTCTAGCAGATTCCAGGATAACTTGGTGGTGAGAGGCTGTGGTCTGGAGGCCAAGTCCCAAGTGTCCCACCTGCCAGCCGGGACATCTAGTCCAATCGCCAGTCCCCTCAGGGCCACGGTTTCCCCATCAGTAAAATGGGGATGTCGACAATAACCACTCCCTCCTTGTTGGACTGCTGAGAGCTAAATGGAACGACTCGTGTAAGATCCACAGGGCCTCTGCGGTCAGCTCTTGGTTGGTGGCCGCTATGGCTATTTTTGCAGAGAACACCGGCGCCAGCCCTTGTCATCTGGAAGGCTGTGCTTCCTCTTGGTTCTGAGCCAGTGTCTGAGGAGCTCTTACGTTGTGCCAGCCTCGTGCTAAGCCCTTTCCCTGCATTATCTTACTCAAGCTGTGCAGAGTCATCCTGGACAGCACACTCTCGGGGCAGTGAGTTCACAGGGTGCACAAGGTTTGGGACCCGTCTTGACCATTAGTCATAACTGTCTAAGGCACAGTCGGTAGCCCAAGCCTGCTAAACCGCCTGCCGTGGGCAGAAACCATTTCCAGGGCTGCTCTGTGGCTGTCTGAGGATCTGCCAGCAGCTCGGAGAAGGCAAGGAGATAGATGTTCCTCCTAGAAGCTGCATGAAGTGGAACCGGACAATAATCCATCACCAGCCAAATGGAAGTGCCAAGACCTGTGCCAGGGCCTCCATCACTGTCAGGAGAAAGGAGAACACACCTTGGTGGCCACGCAGCCCCGGAGCCAACCAGCCTTGGAGGAGGAGATCTGTACTAAGAGTCTGCACATGTGGAGGCTTCAGGAACAGAGCAGGCCCTTCTGTCATGCTCCTCCCTGGTCAGGGAACTCTGCTCCCCAGATCTCAGCCCAAGGGCTCCCCAGTCTTTGGGAAATGCCAGAGCAGCTGGCTTGGAGACTGAATAACCCTCCAGATGCTTCAGGGGGGGCACACAGCTGACCCCAGCAAGGGGACCCACTGACGTGTCAGAAGCAGACTCCCAGTATTCAGCCACACTCTTCATCAGTCAGAGACAAGAGTTATGATGCTGCGGGAAGAGCCCTGGACTAAGGGCACAGGATTTGCTCAAAATTTACAAGCTGGGCTCCTCTGAGCTAGTCCTTTCCCTTCTCTGGGCTTCAGTTTCCCCAAATTTGGAAGAGGGTGAGCCATAAAAGAAACCATGGGGAAAAAAGCATCCAGCCCCAATACCAGCAAACCTCTATGAGACCAAAAGCCTGCATCATGGGCAGCTTGAACCTGGTGAGACCCCTGTGGAATCTCGAGGGGCAGTGGAACACCGGGGACAGCCAGGTGCTGGAGCAGAGCTTGGCATCATGGCCGAAGACAAAGGCCAAGGGGCAAAACGAGGGATGGGGTTCTAACAACCCACGCCTTGTGCTTGCTGTTCTGTTTAAGCAAGGGGTTGTCCTTGGGTTTGGACAGTTTAAAGAAAAAGCAAAACTGTGTAACAGGTGTAGGAGATGTTTAGTGTCCACGTTCCAGACACGATGGAGTTTTTCTAGCTCCATCCTTTGGCTCTCTTCTCCAGTGGTCCAGAGCCCAAGCAGTTTGGGGAATGGCATGGTCTTCAGGACAACTGCACCCTCTAGTAAAGGAAGGATCCTAACTGCAGTCTTCCCAGGGTGAGGATCAAGTGACTGAGAAAACTTCTTCTGGTCGGAAAAGAAAAGTTCCAGGAGAGGGACACCTGAAGGCCCACAAGAATGTCTTAGTAAACCAGTGCTAAGTGCACCACGGAGAACCGGGCTCCTGGGGGCCCACTTAATAAACCTGCTCATGAGCTGGTCTTCCTTGTCCTTCCTACACTTGTAATAACCTCAACACAAGCATTGCTCAGGCTCTTTGACAGTAAATGAAACACGTTCACATCCATCATTTCATCATTCCCCACAGTCCCACCTGGGGGGTGGGTGTTGTCATCCTGTATTACTGATGGGGGAGCCGAGGCTGGGGGTGCGGTTTGAGTGGCTGTCCGAAATCCCACCCAGCAGGGCGGGGCTGGCCCCGAGGTGGCCTGACGCTGAGCCCGGCGCCTCTGCCTCCTCCCAGCCCCTGCACCGTCAGCACAGGCTGGTGAGTCCCAGGACCGTGGTCCCAGGGTGCAGGTGGCTGAGAGGGTGTGCCAGAACTGGTGCCTGTGTGAGCACCGGGGATTAAATCGGCTTCCACTTCTGGTGGTTTCCAGGTGGGCTGATGACTCAGGGTTGTCATGGAATTTGTAAAGGTCCAGAACACCATCTATGCTGAATAATGAAGCAAAACCATTTCCTCTTTCTTCTGCCAACAGCTCTGGGCCCAAAACAGGGGACTAGAGGTTAAGAAGTAGCCAGATATCAAGGTCACCGCTGGCATTATGGGGAGTCATTCATTCGCCTAATAGCCAAGTGCTGACACCTGTGCTGCCCCGGGCGTTTGGGATGCAGAGGGCTGAGTTACAGCCCCTGCACAAGTTAGGGATCTGGTGGGGTGTGGCATCTACCGGGTGGACACCTCCATTGGACACTGCGATGTGGAGGAGTCCAGTGGAAGGAGAGCTTCCTTCTGCCTGGGGAAGTCAGGAAAGGCTTCTCACCAGGAGAGGGGTTGGGGCTTACCCTCATCTGGGAACATGAGGAACTGGTGGGAGGAGGTAAGGGCAGGGGCATTCCTGGTAGAAAGAACAGAGTCTGCAAAGGCCCTGAGATAAGAAGCATCATGGTTAATTTGGGGAGCATGAAGAAATGCAGTGAGTGGATCAGGGGGCTCTGCACTAGATTTCACACTCCAGCCTGGGAGTTCTCAGGTTTCGATAGGCACGCCACCTTCCCTCCAATCTTGCTCCTTTGTTGTGACTGAAGATCAACATTGCCTTCTCACTTCCCGTGGTAATGAGGGGGCAGAGAGCAGGAGGGCAGAGTGGATAAGCAGCATGCCAAAGACCCAGCTGCCCAAGCCTCTGAGATGGCAACACCTACTTCGGGTCCCCTAAACATCAGTGGAGCAGGGAGAGGTGGCCCTGATGTTGGTGGCATTTGGGGCTGGGGGAGCCAGCCAGGGATCCACAAAGCACCCAGGATTCCCACAGCTTATAATCTACCTGGAGGGAAATCCACCTGGAGGGGGAGCAGATGGGCTTCATCTGCGGTCTCCTTCCAGGGCTGCCTGGTAGGGTTGTTCAGACTGTACACTGCACAAAGGTTGCCACATCTAAGGGATACCATTTGCACAGAAGGCATATTTATTTGTTTACTTTTCCCATATTTTTATTACAACTTTGTTAATTCCAAGGAGAGAATGTTGTTATATCTATTTTGAAAAATGTGTCACTAGAGTGTCTTTCAAGATCAGTAAATTACAACAATTGTGTGACGGATGGAAGGACACCAAGGCACTGCGTCGGCAAGTGACCACCCTGACCCTTCCTGCCGCACCTTGGCTACTCTGCAACGCCCTGGGGCTCACGAGCCTGTCCTTCTCTCTTTGCAGTTCTTCCTGTTTATCCTGATCATTTTCCTGGCAGAGCTGTCAGCCGCCATCCTGGCCTTCATCTTCAAAGAAAATGTACGTACTGGGACCCAGGCATCCCATCCCTGTCAGCGAGAGGTCAGCGGCCATCCCAGGACCAGCCTCCCCCCTGCTCAGAGGGTCTTGCAGAGTGGGCGGAGCAGCCTCTATCCAGAACTGCCATCCCAAACCGTGACCCACCTCCCCAGCGAGACCCCACCCCTGGCCCAGGGAGGGACCCCAGCAAGCCTCTTCCTGAGAGGGCTTCTCCAGAAGCTCACAGAGTCCCAGCTATTCCAAACCTCTGGTGCAACCCACACCTGATTCTGGAGTCCTCCTGCCCTCACCTCGCCCCATGAGGGTTCAGCAGTTGTCCTTTAATGGTTTAAGTGGTCAGAGGGGCTCTCCCCTGAGCCCCCAGAATGCAGGAAATGCAGGAGGACAGGGTAGAGAGCCCTCAGAGAGGTCTCTTCAGCACCCTCCTTTGCCTCACAGGCCATCTTACTCCAGGGGCTCAGGCACACCCAGGGCACAGCCCCCTCCCCAAAGGGCACCCCAGCCAGAGCAGGGGCAGGAGACACCGAGCTGGCCCTGGGGAGAAGGTTGCACCCTTTGGGCAGAGAGTGGTGCCCAGGGAGTCTCCCTCTGCTGGGCATCAACCAGGAGGCTGCAGCCACCACAGCCTGAAGGAAGGTGGAAGATTTTGAGAGTGGGGGATAACTTCTGAGGACATCTCTGGACTCCCCTTCTCTGGAACCTGGATGTACAGACTCCCTACCCCATATCCTGGGTTTTTTAGGGCCTGGGAACTCAGGGCCTCTGCTTGGCTCTGTCTGACGAGTAGCCTAGGGTGAGGGTGGGTGGGGGGAAGGGGAGGGGCAAGCTGCCCACTCTGGATAAACCCACTCCCCTCCGAGGGGCTGGCAGGGCCCGGTGGGGTTCCCAGCATGCCCTGGCCTTAGGTTTGCCAGGCATGTGTGGACTTCCTTCTCTTGGAAAGGCCATCAGTGAGCATGGATTTGGGCCCTGGGGGGTAAGGGGACCCCTCAGATTGGCAGCTTAGGGGACTCCCAGGACAGCTGGCAGCAGATTCCGAGGCCCTCCCTCTTACTCCACCTCCCCCCTGCCCCCCAAGCAGGTCAACAGGGAGGCAAGGGTGGGTCGGGGCTGCACCAAGCCACTGGGTCTCAGCCCCCCACTTCTGCCCCTAGCTCACCCGTGAATTCTTCACCAAGGAGCTCACCAAGCACTACCAGGGCAATAACGACACGGATGTCTTCTCCGCCACCTGGAACTCGGTCATGATCACAGTGAGTGACCCCAGGGCTGGCATGAGCTGTCAGAGCGATGTCATCCAGTGTTGCCTCCAATATTTGGCCTCCAGAGCCTTCTCTGCTCCCGCGTCTGTGGCAGATGTTGATAACCAGTGAGGGCACTCGCCCATGGAACCCAGACAGGGCTTCAGGATCAGCAAGGGCACAGTATTCCGGGCAGACGCTGCCAGGCAATCCAAGTCAAAACTCAGGATGAAACCTGAGACTTGGCTTCTCAACAAATAATAATTGTTGTGGAGGATAATATAATCATGGCTATGGTTTACTGAATAAGAGTAAGGTAGGAGTTGCTATTATCATCCCCATCTTACAGATGAGGACACTGAAGGCTCAGAGAGGCTGGGTGACCTTCCCAAGGTCACACAGGAGGAGCCGGCATGCACCCGGGTCTCCTGACTCCACTTTTAGTGCTCAGCTTGTTCTGTCTCTGCTGCCTCCACCATGCCCTTTGTGTGGCTGTCCCTCTGTCCCCTGACCAGCCCTTGCCCTCCTCCCCCAAACTTTGACCTTGCTCTCCTCCTAGTTTGGTTGCTGTGGAGTCAACGGTCCTGAAGACTTTAAGTTTGCGTCAGTGTTTCGACTCTTGGCTCTGGACAGTGATGAGGTCCCGGAGGCCTGCTGTCGGAGAGAACCCCAGAGTCGAGATGGGGTCCTGCTGAGCAGGGAGGAGTGCCTCCTGGGAAGGGACTTGTTCCTCAACAAGCAGGTAGGGTCCCAGCTCCCCCAGCAGGAGGGTCTGGTGCTTTGGGACTTGGACGATCAGTCCTGGGGAGACGGGGAGTGATGTGGGCACCTCAGGAATCCCACGGAATCTTGGCTGTGGTCTTTGAACTGGCACTGATGGTTGGCACCTGAGATCCAAGCAAAGCGGGTAAAGCATGAGGATGGCAGGTGGTCCGGAGATGGCACAGGTCAGAGGAGTGGGCATTTTGGGGTGGGATCAAGGGGTGAGTAGGAGTTGGAATTCCATTTTTTTCAGACAAAAAATTGCAATCCAGAAACTTCATCTCAGCCTTGAAAGAAACCCTTTGCTTCCTCTGCCACCTCTGGGAAAACCAAGGGCCCTGATTTTGCCCCTCTCTTTGAAACCGACAGTGCCCTTTTATTCGAACCCTCTCCTCCTCACCAGCCAGTCCTGCCCTGAAGTGTGTGTGTGTGTGTGTGTGTGTGTGTGTGTGTGTGTGAGAGAGAGAGAGAGAGAGAGAGAGAGAGAGAGAGAGAGAGAGAGAGAGAGAGAGAGAGAGAAAGCAACACCAGGAGGGGAGGGAGAGAGAGAACAAGGGTGAACTGAGCCTGTATGCCGACTGGTTTAAGCCTTTAATGAGACTGTCATGGGAGAGTCACAGATGCAGGGGACACAAGACAAGGCCCCTTTTCCCATGGGGGCTCGCAGCCTAGTTAGAGAAAGCAGATGATAAACAAGCAAGACATAAACCCAAAGTAATCATTACATGTGACAATAATTGCTGGAAAAAAAGAAAACATATTGATGAGCTAGAACTGGCCCCAGGTATCAGACAGTGCTCTTCAAGTCCCAGAGGAGTGACAAGGAGCCGAGTCCTGGCCTTGGCCATCTGTTGAGGCCCTTTCCAGCCTCATCTCTGCCTCCGTCCCCTGCCCGTGCCCCACGTGGCCCTGAGAGCTGCATTCCTCTGCCCCTCACCGTCTGGCCTTCCTGGATTGGGGGACAGAGACATAACCAAGGAAATGAGGGTTCTGGAATCCAGCCACTGTGGGCTTGGGGCAGGGAAGGCCAGGGGTTTGGTCCACAATCTTGGGGAGACCTGCCTGGGGCAAGGCGGTGGGTGCGGTGGGAACATTTCAGGCTTTGATGTCAGGCAGCCTGGCGGGATTCTCAGCCCGTTCCCTGCTGTGTCACCTTGGGCCAGACACCCTCTCTGGACCTCAGATTCCCATACGGTGGCAGCAGGTGCTGCCTGGCCCCATGCTCCACTTACCCCTTCCTCCTCAGAAAAGGAGTGCTTATCAGACTCCATCACCACAGGTAAAGGCTACACTTCCCAGCTCCCTGGTATCGAGGTCATCAGACTAAGTTTCACCCAAAGGGAGGTGAGCAGAAGTGGTTTGTGCAACTGGAGTCACATCCTCAGGAGAAAGCACTTCCCCTCCCTTCCCCCCGGGCTGGAATGCAGCCGTGGTGACAGGCCTTCTCAGACCTTGCAGATGAGAGAGGGTCTCCAGGATGGCAGAGCATCAGGAGGGAAGGGGCCTGGGCCACTGACAACTCCATGGAGCAGAACAGCCACCTTGGCTCAGGTTAATTTACATGTAAGCCAAAAAAATGTCTAACTTGTTTAAGGGGTTGCTGTTCGGGATACCTGTTGCTCATAGCCAAACCCGTGTCCTTCCAATGCTGCTTGTAAATTGTTCAGGATGGCTTTTCGTGGGGCCTTGTCCCTTTGGTGCTTTGTCCTGGTATGCGTCCCATTTCTGGATTCATCCTTCATTAGGATGCCTCCTTCCATCTCCTGGGCACAGCTTTGAAATCAAGTCTCTTCAGAGAGGTCCCTGCAGAGCCACATTAATTCTTCATGATGTCTCTTCCTCTTTTCCTCCTGAGGATCATCTGAGATTGACTTCTGGGATTTCTTTTCTGAGACACTCACATCTCTCCTGAGCATTCTTCCCTTTTAAAAGCTTCTGCCAGGGGATGATCTCTATTTGCTTTTTCCCAACGCCCACTTCCCTAAAGCCCAGGATGCATTTCTGACTTTGTCACACCTCCCCATCACAAGTCCTGAGTCAGTGAGCAATATATTTGACTACAAGAAACTGGAACCCCAAAGAAAGGGCCGAAAGTAACTGCTGGATTATACTTGGTACATGGAAGGAATTCTGGAAGAAGGTGGTTACTCTCACTGTATTAATAGCTCTGTCCTATCTGTCAGAGTCTGGTCTCTGTCATTCTCTTGGCCTCTCCTTGTACTTACACTTCATGGTGGCAGAATGGCTGCCATGGCTCCAGACTTCCCACTGATGTTCAAGGTAGGGAGAAAGGAAAAGTGTGGCATCAGCTACTTTCCCAGAAACCATAGGAGAATTCTATTCAGGTCTTGCTCTTGGCCACCAAGAGCTAAGGCAGAGGACACTTGTCATTGAGTATTGAGTTAGTCTACCAGCCCTGTTTACCACTGAACTCCAGTGAAGAGAATTGAAGAAATCCTGAGAAAAAAGTGATCCGTGGCAAATGCCCAGGTTCCCCCATTGCTGTGAGTGGAGCCCACCATGGCAGCTTCTCCAGCTCACTCCCCCAGCCTCCTCTGGGTCAAAACAGTCATGCAGGCAAGTTAAGAAAGTGTTCTCCCGCTGCAACAAATCCAGGGTTGCCCAGTAGATAGCGACCTTGCTAGACCTTGGCTCCAGGCTGGTCCCATGACTACCAACAGGAAGTTACCCATATTCTCCATTTGGCTGGGTGGTCTTAGTCTTCTCTCCCACAGCATCACTCTGTTTCTCTGCTTTAATCCCACCCCAGTGCTCCCCACCTTCTCCCTGGTGTGGTTTAAGTGACACAAACCACTATACCCTCATCCTCCTAGGAAGAAAAGAGCACTCGCACTGAAGAGTGCAGCATGTACAAAGGACCTGGGGTGGAGGAAACTCGCTGTGTTCCAAGAAACAAGAAAGACTACTGTGGGTGGGGCACAGTGAACAAACAGGGCAGGGCTAGCTTGAGGTGAGGGCACCAGCAGGCCCTGTGGGCCATGGCCAAGATGCCAGAGGAGCAGTGGAAGCCAGGACGAGTTCTATGTGGGGAGGATGGGGCTGTGTTAGCACTCTGGCTGCTCTGTGGCCAGGGATTAGAGGTGGTCCCAACGGACAGGAGGGATTTTTACACTGGTCCCAATGAGAAAGGACAGGGTGGTGGCAGTGGAGACAGGGAGGGGTGTATGGATCTGGGAAATGCTCAGGATTTAACACCCACTGACCTTGGGGATAAGTCAGCTATGGGGGTGAGGGTGAGGAGGTTTTGAGGATGACTCTAGGGGTTCTGGCTGAGGGAAAGATCTTAAATTGGGTTTGGGGCATGCTGAGAGTGAGGTGCCTTTGGGACAGCCAAGCCAAGGTACTGAGTGGGCAGTGGATAGATGGGGCTGGAGCTCGGTACAGGCATCCGCTGGAGATAGAAATGAGGGAGTGATTACCTGTGGGTGCTTGTCTTAATGACCTGGAGCTGCTGCTATAACAGAGGACCCCAAACCGGGTGGCTTAAAATGACAGAAATTTATTGTCTCAGTCCTGGAGGCCAGGAGTCTGAAATCAAGGTGTCAGCAGGCCACACTCTGTCTGACGTCTGTAGGGGAGATCTATTCCGTGCCTCTCTCCCGGCTTCAGGAGGTGGCCACAATCCCTGGCCTTCCTTGGCTTGGAGCAGCAGAACTCCAATCTCTGCTCCTCTGTCTGCACCTGTGTCCACACCTCCCTCTCCTTCTAAGGATCCCAGCCATACTGGATATTTAACCAGTTTGGTTTCATCTTAATTAATAACATCTCTAAGGATCCTATTGACAAATAGGACATATTCATGGGATTGGACTTGCACATGTTTTTTTTGGGGGGTGGGGGCACAATTCAACCCATAACAGTGGTTATAGTGGTGGCCCCTCTGGCCTGTCTGCCCTTTGACAGATTAGGGCAGGAGGGTGGGGGAGCTCGTGGCAGGCTGGGAGAGGTGGTCCCCTCCCTGTATCTCACTGGGCGGAGCCGGGTAAGGGGTGGGAAACCATCGTGAAGGGGAGGGCAAGGTAGTACCCAGGGGTGTGGACCCAAACTCCAGGCTCTGAGCCAGGGACTTGGCCCAGGTAAGTAAGAACCCAGCCTCCATGATCCTGTCCGTCCTCCCTTCTGTCTTGCTTCCTCCGAGGCATCTCAGTACCACACCCAGGGATGCCTCCGTCGGCCAACCCCATCTGCTTGGTGATTCCATCCAGGGACCCGAACAGTCTTTTGATGCCAAGAGGAAATGAGCAGTCAAGGCCCCAGGTGCTGCAAAGCAGAGGAGGGACCCGGGGATGTCTTCCCTCTGCTGGACAAGGGCCCCAGCATCTTGTCAGTCTTTTATCCTCCCACTCTCCATGAGGCACGTCAAAGTCAGTGTCATGCTCAGGAAGGGACGTGCTGCCTCTCTTGTCCCTTCTGATACAGATGGGGGGAAGGGACTGGCAACATTGTGCATCTATTTGAGGCTGTGTCTCTTGGTGACACCCAGGGAAGTCCACATGCCCAGCTCCAGGCTTGCAAACTTCTTGCTGCTCAGGATATGCCTCAAGAAGGGCACAGGGCAGGAGAGGACACTCCTAACAGGGACTGATGGCTTGCTACTTGCCAGACACCATTCAAAGTGCTTTACCTGTAGAATCTCATTTTCTTCTCACACCCACCCTATGAGGAAGTTTGTTCAAACAGCCCCATTTTACAGACAGGGCAACTGAAGGACAGGCAGAGGAAGTGAATCGCCTGAAGTTGCATAGTAAGCGAGTAGCAGTGCTGGGCTGTGAGCCCATGTGGGCAGTTGGGCTCTCCCTTGGTCATTGCTTCTCCCATCTGGACAGCCCCTTAACCCACAAGTTCTGTACACACACACAATGCGTGTCCCGGCCCCGGGTGACAGTTGGCACGCCTGAGGGGATGATGGGAGGCCAGAAGCATCCTCTCCCAGGGCTGCTATCAAAGTGGCCCTCCTCCTTTCACCACCCCCCAACACCCCTACCCCCACCCCGAGAGCAGGTCAGCTTTTCTTATTCTATGTATCAGGGTTGTGCTGCTTTAAAAAAAAAAATTGCTAAACGGAGCTGGGAGATTGGCTCCCATACAGATCTGCAGCCAGGTCCAGGATGCCCACTGGGCCTGACTGGGCAGAAGGGGCTCCCCTGCCCCGGGGTTCTTTACCAGGCCGGCCTGGGGTGGGGCCTGCTGGGCACCCTTGGGGTATCGTCCTAACCACACACCCCTTGGCTGTGCTGCCAGGCGCAGGGGCACAACTGCGACAAGGCCTGGTGCTCATCTCGGGTCTCCTTTCCTTGTTGACTTCCCGGGTCGTGGCCATGGAAACCACCTGGGGTGTCTGCTCACAATGCAGATTCCCGGGCTCCATGCCAGACCCACCAGTCCAGAGCCTTGGGGACAAGGCCTTGCAATATGCATTGTCAGCCACCTCCCCGGAAGGTTCTGATGCAGTGGCCCTGAGAGCACCACGGATTCAGATTATTGCACGGTGGGGTCTGTTTATCTGGGTCTGTCCTCTTTGCTCCATGGGGCACAAACTCTCAATCATCCCACCATCCCTGGAGAAGGGCAAGCCTGCCAGGGGCCCTCCTGCCCAGCTCCAGGTCAGCCTCCACCAGGCAGGCTCCGTGAAGACCACCCTGCCGCGGGTCCGAGATCAGACCCTGCTGTCAGCCTGCCTGGGTCCCGCCTCCTCATTTGCATTTCCAGCCAAAGAGGAAGCGCTCCTGGGGCACAGAGAGCAGGTGGGAGTGCCCAAGAAACTTGCGTATCAACAGAGAAACAGTAACTGTCACCTAACAAGGACCGTGCATGATTCCCCACCCCCACCCCTCCAGGGCCCTGCTGGGCCAAAGAATTTGCAAGTTCTCCCCATTTTTTAAAAAGCGACTTGCACAAACACATGAAAGTCTTTGTGGTCAGCCTGGGGAGGGCACAGGAGGGATGGATGCAAAGATGACCAGGGCATGAGACACTCGGGTTCAGGTGGAGTGACAGCCATGGACTGAGAGCTCCTGGCTTTGCCATTTCTCTCTGCCTGTCTGTCTGTCTCTTTCTCAGTCTGAATATCCACAGGACTGCTGAAGAAAGGAGTAATAGTCTGAGAATCAAGTCCACTTAGAGGGTGGTTCTGTGGGCTGGGCTGGTCGGGAAGGCTGCCAGAAGGAGGTGGGATGTGAACTGGGTTAGGGGCAT
>PVKY010001804.1:0-29356 GCA_004027775.1 Bradypus variegatus | reverse complement strand
ACCCCTAGGGGGAGGTTATTAGCATTTGAATGGTCTCTCTGTCTGCTTGTGCTATCTCCGCCCTTCTCTGAGTCACAGGTCCTGGGAACTGTAATGGCTGGGGCTTTCTCCACTGAGCTGAAAAAGAAACAGATAGTCCCCTTCAGACCAAGTCCAAGCAAGGTCAGTCGTCACCCAAAGCCTCTGTCTGTTTTCTGGGGACTCGCACCTGCAGTGAGCAGTTCACACTCACTACTTAAAACCCCGGTTGGAGCTCAGCTGAGCTATATTTGCTTGCTGGGAGAGAGCTTCTCTCTGGCACCACAAGGCTTTGCAGCTTGGGCTATGGGGGAGGGGTCTCCCAGCTTGGATCCGCAGGTTTTACTTACAGATTTTATGCTGTGTTCTCAGGCATTCCTCCCAATTCAGGTTGGTGTGTGATGAATGGACGGTCTCGTTTGTCCCCCTGCAGTTATTCTGGATTATTTACTAGTTTTTTCTGGTTTTTTTTAGTTGTTCCAGGGGGACTACTTAGCTTCCACTCCTCTCTATGCCGCAATCTTCCCTCCTCCTCACCTTCCTTTTTGAAGGATATTATTGCTAGATATACTTTACTGAATACACTAATACATTTGCTGAGATCTTTTAACATATTGCTCCATTGTCTTCATGCTTGTTTGTAACGAGATCTGATGTCATCCTTGTCTTTTTACCTCTGTACCAAACAAGTCTTTTTTCTCTGACTACTTTTAAGTGTTCTATTTATCATTTGTTTTCAACAAGTTGATTATGATGAGGCTTGGTGGATTTTTTCTTCCTGTTTCTTGTGCTTGGGGTTTGTTGAGCTTCTTGTTTCTGTAATTGTATAGTTTTCATCAAGTTTGGACATTTTAAAGCATTATTTTTTCAAAATCTATTTTTTGTCTCCTCCCTCTCTTGCAGAGACCCCAGTTACACATATAGAAAGCTGCTCAAAGTTTTCTCATAGCTGAATAATGCTTCATATATTTAAAAAAATTTTTATTTTTTCCTGTTTCATTTTGGGTACTTTCTGTTGCTTCAAGTTCACTAATAATTTCTTCTGCAATGTCTAATCTGTTGTTAATCCCATTATTTGTCATCCTAGATATTGTAGTGTTCATGTCGAGAAGAAATATACTTGAGTCTCATATATATATATCTTCTATGTATCTGTTTAACTTTTTGACCATATGGAATACAGTTATAGTAACTGTTTTAATGTCCTTCACTTCTAATTCTATCATCTATTTCAGCTCTGGTTTGGGTTCACTTGACTGACTGTTCTTTTTATTATGGGCCATGGTGAATAAATAAAAGTGACACGGTACAAAAAAATAAAATCAATATTTGTGTTCAGAGAAGAAAATGATCAGTGGGAGGCTTCACCAAGTGGAGACTAAACTAGACCTTGAAATAGAACAAGTATTCACCTAGGCAGGAAGGAAGGCACTCTGGTAGGTAGAATAGCTCAGGTAAGTGTAAGAAGGCAAGAATGAGCATGGCTACCTTCAGGGTACAGTGCAGAGGCTAAGCACAGCCTGGGGCTCCAAGCACAGCAGTAAGCAAATACTTGTGGAATTGGACTGAGCCTTTAAAGATTTCTAAGCAGGGCAATCTCACAGAAAGTCACAATTTAGGGAAACTAACTTGGGGTGTAGGTAGAATGACTTAGAAGGTAAGAGATGAGAGGTGGGAGCAGAAGTAAGGAAACTGGCCCTTTTATCCAGAAAGGAAGAAATATGACGAGGAGAGGAAGGAATTAGAAAAGAACTTAAGGTTTTGAACGGTACTCCCCAGAGAAACCTAACTTTGGCAGAAAGGGGGAGGGAGCCTAGATCCATGGAAAAATAATGAGCTTTATTTTGGACACCAAGTGTAAGGTATTGAGTCCTAGGTAGAGATGAAGGGCTTCTACTTGGAGCAGAGGTCAGAACCAGCCCAGATGGCCTGCCCTCAGTTCAAAGGTGATGGCTCTGCCCAGAACAGTTCCAGTCCACTTGAGTGCCAGCCTGCACACGTGTGCCAACCCCAGAGAACCTCACTTAACCTATTTGAACCCGTTTACTCTTTTGCCAACTCTCATGAAGTTTTTGTGAGGAACAAATGAGCTAATGGACATGGTATGTTTCCATGGTTAACAAAGTAAGGGGTTTTACAAAATGGGTGATAGTGATAATTATTTTTATTATTACATTAAGCCATGTGAATGAGTAAGATCTTGGAGGAAGACAGCAGAAAGAGAAGTTCAGAGATCACAGTGTTTAAAGTTGGTGAAACTGCACAATATCTCATCCAAAAGAGAATTCCACAATGGAGGCAGAGGTCAACTTGGAAAGGTAAGAGACCCTGAAGATAGGGGAGTGCTTTTGGAGCGGGCTCTGCATAGCAGAAGAAATTCAGTTCGTAAGTAAACATTTATAGGAAGTATCCATCTAGAGCTTGGATGTGATGGGGTGACTTTCAGTCAGAAACAACATGCAGTGGAGAAAATTCCCTTCTGCCAAGGTCACGACCCTCACCTGGAAAACGCCTGGATGTAATCAAATGGGCTGAGGGGTCACCTGAAGGTACCCCTGAAATCCCGAACTGTTCTGTTTTCATCCTCAAGAAAGTGTGTTAACAAGAGAGGGTAATCTGCTTGATGTCTGTTTTCCATCCTCAGCTCCCAGCCCCAATTGACACCCTTATTTTCTTTCTAATCTGGTCTCCCTCACTAGTCTTGCTCCCTCAACTCTTGGCTCCCCTTCCCCCAAGGCCACTCTCCAGACTGATCCTTCTAAAACAAAAATCCGATCATTTCACTTCCTTGCTCAAATCTCTTCCATGACTCCCCATTGCCTCAGGATAGAGGCTGTACTTCCTCGTCACCCAAGACCTGCACCCATGATCTGACCCTATGGCTCTGGTTCTCTCTCCTGCCGTTCTCAGGGGTACCCTCTACTCCAGCCAGATGCACTTGGCAGTTTCCCATAAGCACCCTGGGTTTCCAGTGCTCCCTGACTTTGCAAGTGTTTCTCCTTTTAGGATGCCCTCCTAGATTTAACTTGAAAGCCTTTCCTAAGCTCCAGTCTGAGCCATTCGCCCCTGTACCTCTGGAGTACAGTGTCCCTGTACCCATGTAATAATTTTGGTGATAGTCTGATTTTACTTTCTCTTATAAATACCTTATAAAATATTATTAGTTTTATTACAACAGTTGTAGATTTACAGAAAAATCATGCAGAAAGTACAGTGCCCACCCAGTTTTCCCTATTATTAACATTGTGCGTTAATATGGTACCTTTGTTACAGCCGATGAAACAATATGATATTAACTGTCGTCTATAGTTTACATTAGAGTTCATGATAAAGACCTTTTTGAGGGCAGGGAAGTATCTTTTTTCTCTATACAGCTCCACCTGCACTAGAACAAACCAACCCTGATTTCACCTCATCTTTCCGGCTGTCAGTCCACTGGTCCCAATTTGGTGCTATGAAAATGCAGTTTCCAAAGTACACAACCAATGCGTCCGGGCCAGGTGAGAGAGCCTCGCCAAGGAGCGCGCCACTTGTACTTCCCGGGGCGGTCGCCAGGGGCCGCCGGCCTCTTTGTTTTCCTTTCTCGCCTGGGGTCGGGGCCGGAGGCCTGCAGAGCGCATGCTCTGGGGTAGTTCGCAGCCGGGCCGGAGAGCGGTGGAGTTCCTTGTGGTCCATCTGCAGCGAGGTAGGTCGCGGCCGTGACCAGCGGAGGGCCCTGGAGGAGGGCGGCGCGCGGAGCGGCCACCGCCGGAACACGGGCTGGTCCCGCGGCGGGCGGGAGCCGTTGCCCGCGCGCGCCCGGGTCCCACCGCGCCGGCCCACGTGAAGCCCGGCGGCAGGAAGGTGCGGGTGCACGCGACCCCGACCCCGCGGGGCCCGGGGTGGGAGCCGACTCACCCGAACGAGGGGCAGGCGGCTCTCACGTTCGCCCCGCGGCGCCCGCGCGGGCGGGAGATTCAAACGGCCCGAGCGCGGCGGGCGGGTCGGCCGGAGCGCGGGGCGGCATGCGCGCGGCTACAGCGCGCTGGCCTCGAGGACTTCGTCCGCCCGGGGTGCGCAGACCGGCGAACCCCGCGGGCCGAGGCCGGGGCGGGGGCTGAGGGCCCTGACGGGGGCCGCGTTTCCGGGGCGGGGAAAGTGATTTCTTCCTGCATTGGTTTGGAGAAAGTGGTTTGCAGAGCAGGGAAGGAATCCTGTCCCGCAGAGGGTCCGCTGTAGAAACTCAAGGGTAGGCTGGGGGGAGGGGTGTCTGCGGCAGAGAAACAAACCTTAGCGTCATCAGGCACCAAGACGACGGCTGTTGTGATCCGTTGAGAGGAGTGCTGTGAACTCCGCATCAATTCACTGTCAACAAATTATTTACTGGCCCCTACTCTGTGCCGTTCTTGCAGAGCTGGGGAACAGAGAAGGGCCCCGTGTGGCCCTTATGGAGCTCCCAGTCTCCCTGGGGAGACTTCGTGTGAGTCCGCAGTTACAGTCTAGTGGGATCCCCGAGGTATGCCTCTGGAGCTCGGGGCGCCGCTGCCGGCAAGTCATTCATTCATCAGATATTAACTGAACTACTCCAGTCAAGCGTGACTTGTGCAGTAGCAGAAGTTGAGTGTGGAGTGTTACAGGAACAGAGGGAGACAGCCAGCCCTGCCTAAGAGGGTCAGGGATGGCTTTGCAGGTGAGGTGACCATCGAACGGGGTTTTGAAGGAACGATGAGTGAGTGAGGAGACTGGGAGTGCAGGGGTTAGGGTCAGCAGGCAGGGGGCACACGACGTGCATGAAGGTATAGGGGAGTGTTGGGATCCGAAATACCACAGAAGTTTCAGTCTGACGGAGCACAGGGTGCCAGGAGGGGAATAACAAAATAATACAATTGGAGAAGGAGGCAGGGTGCCAGTGCAGAACCAAGGAACACTGGATGGGGGGTGGGGGGGAAGGAAGGTGGCCCACCACCACCACCACCAAGGGCATTTGAGTGGAGTGGGAAGATGCACATTCCAAAGGCTGGAATCCTGTTCTGTTCAGCTTTGCAGTTCCCTAGTTGGGCGCTCCTGGAGCCTTGACTTCCTTATCTGTAAAATGAAGGTAAGAGGCATGTGGTGAGGGTTATTAATATCCTATAATTTCCAGGAGGCAGTGGTTCTAAGCATCTGGTGGAAGCTGTGGCCCCCTTCCCCAGAAAAGTGAACACATATAGGCCCCGGCACAACTCTGCATATGGAGGGGGCCCCAGATGCAGAGCTTGTGGTGCCAAGTGCTGCCAGGTGCATAGCAGGAGCTCAGCAAATGTGTGTTGACAGATGAGCCCCTCTCCTCCCTTCCCAGGGACGTTTCACACAGAGATTCTTTAGCCTGAGTCTGGCAAGCAGGTGGTATCTGCCTCTTGGCATGGGGGAGGGAGGGGACAGCTGCTGTGGTCAGAGAGGACTCTGTCTCCCTTTGCAGAAATGAGGCTGTGGTGAGGTCACAGAGGGTCACAGCAGGAACACAACACTCCTGGAAGACTCTCTAGTCTGGTATGCCTCCCCGCTTCATTCAACAAATGAGGAAACTGAGGCCTAGGGAGGAGAAGGATGTGGGGTGGGGTGGTTCTGGTCCTAGCAGGGAGTGGTCAAGACACCTGGGATTTTGTGCCACCTCTGTTTCCTGGGCCATCATGGCCCATGCCTGTCCTTGAGCCTCAGCTTCCTTATCTGTAAAATGGATGTGATCACACCCACTTCAGAGAGCAGTTGTAAGCTGCTGGCACACTGTAGCTGCCTATTAGTGACTTTTAATTATTTGACTGGGTCTCACTGCTCTCCCAGATTATAATGTCCTTGAAGAGGGAAGCTATGTTTGTCTGAGGGGACCGAGGGGATGACAGAAGACTACTCCTTATTCCCAGCTCACATACTCACAGTCAAGTGAACACGCCTGGAACAATCAGCATGAGTCTGCTGAAAGGACTCATTTGTGCAGCTAGAGGACATGCAGATGGGTAATGCTTGCTCACTTGTCCCCTCCCCTGCGTCAGTGATTGCCCCACAAAAGCCCCATGCAATGCCTAAGGTCCCCCATGTTAGAGATGAAGGAACTGAGGCTTAAAGAGATCTCAGGTCTGCCCAACTCCACAGCCAGTGCTCTCCATCCATCACATTAGGGAGGCAGCCTCACTGTCCTCCAATCTTTTTGCAGAATCTGTCACCCCACCTGGGCCTGCTGTCTCAGGCCCTTGCTGCCTTGTGTTTCCTCTCTGATCTCTCCATTCTCTCCTTCTCAGCCAGCCTCTGCTCTCTGCTCCTTGTTGCATGTAGCCAAGCTCAGCTCAGAGGGTGACCCTGTGGAGGCCTGCCCAGGCTGCCATGGCCCCTTGCCTGGGTCATGGCCCCTCTTTGACTGGACTTTTTTTTTTTTTTAATCAGTCAGACATACCTGAGTTCCTCTCTTGGCTCTCATTTACTGATTGTGTGAACTTAAGCAAGTAAATTTACCTCACATCTGTAAATTCCCTAAACTGTGAAATGGGAGTGATTGTCTTCAGCTTGTAAGAAGTAAAGGATTGTTGCATAAGGAAGATAGGAAGCAGATTAGTATGGAGGGTAGACATGTAAATTAAAGTAATTATGATTGAAAGGTTTCTCTGGGAAGGATTAGTTTAGAATGAGGGAGGATCAGAAAAGGCTTACCAAGGAGGTAGCAATGAGCCATGAGAACGTCTTCTGGTGGGATAAAGGATGGGAGGTGCATTCAAGGAATAGAGTGTGGGTGGTATGGAGAGAACATAAGCAGTCTAGTCTGGTGTGTTCAGTGCAGAGACTGGGAAAAGAAGGGAGGATGTGACAGATCAGGGATGAAGCCAAAAGTTATGTTGGTTCCAGATCCTGGAGGTCTCTAATACCAGGCTAAGAAATTCAGGCTTTGTCTTCCAGGCAGGGGGAACCACTAGGGATTCTGGGCAGAGAAGCAGCTTGTTTCAGCTCTGAATTTTGGAAAGATCATTAATGACTTGGAGAGTGGTTCCAGGGTGAAGGAGTGGGAGAGGGAAGCAGGAAGACCAGAGATGACCAGCTCGTTTGGAGCAGGGACGGGAGCTTTGAGAGACAGCTCCCGGGCCGGCTGCGAGACTGGTGGAGCACTGGGAAAAATGGGGCAGAGGCAGGCTCCATAACACTCAAGAGCTCTGGAGTCCCACCAGCTTGCTTCTGATCTTGGCTTCCTCCTTGGTCTTGGGCAAGAAACGTCACCTTTCTGAGCCTCAGTTTCCTCATCTGTAAAATGAGGTCACTGTGGCCGGCTTGCCAGAGGCTCCAGCCTGTTAGCCAAGACACAGGTGGCCAAGGAGGCATTGACTGGGTCAGTTCCAAGCCACAATAACAGAATTCTTTGTTAATGCCCCATGATACCAACCACTTCACATCGCCTTTATTTTTGTCTCCACTCCAAGTCTTGCCCACTGCTCAGCTCTGTTTTGGCACCCATGCACAGACAAAATTGTTTCCCATTTTTTCACTTGACCTCTTCTGTATACTTTCCCATGCCGCTAAGCACTCTCTCTCCGCCAACACAGCTCACTGCTGCAGGTTTTTCTGATGAACCTATGGGAGATCTGCCCTGGGCAGGACAGGGCCCTAACATAATGAACTGCCTGCCAGCCTGGCCAGGGCTGCCAACTGCCTGTCTGAGACAAGGGAGACCTGTCCCACCCCACACCCCTAGCCCTCCCAAGCCTGCCTACTTAACATCCCCCCTCAGATACCTCCCAGAACTTCAGATCGAATGACAGCACCTGGTGAAATGGAGCTCCAGGTGTCTCCACCCAGACCTGTGTCCCACCAGGTGGCAGTTTAGGTCATTTAGGTCTTGGGAGTCTTTGGGGATGAAACAATCATTCTTGATTTCCTCCCTCTCCCTACGTCTAATCCATCAGCAGTTTGAGTCTATTTCCTACTTTGATCTACTTTGTGTGCTTTTCTCCATTGCTTCCAACCAAATCAATTCACTGTCATCTGTCACTTGGATGCCAGCAATAGCCTCCTAAAAAGTCTGCCTGCTTCCACACTTAGCTACCCTTTCAAGCCATTCCATTTGCTTCACATTAGCCAGAGCAGTCTCTTAAAATGTAAATCTGATGAAGACACACTCCTACTTACCACTCTTCTGTGGTTTCCCCACAAGCCTGGCATGTTCTGGACCCTGCCCACCTCTCACCACTCAGCTGATTGCTCTCCAGCTCCAGTCCCCCTGGCGATCCCAGATTCCCAAATACCCTGCACTGTTTCCTGGAATGCTTTCCACATCTCCCTGGCTGGCTTCCTCTCTTATTTCAGCTCTTAGCTTCAGGTTAGCCTCCCTGATCCCTATCCTTCCCTACGCCAGGTACTCTCATTTCCTTATTTTCTTTCTTATCCTTCACACAGAATCATCTGTGATAATTTTTTTTTTATTTTTGTTTTTTTTGTTTTGTTTTGTCTGAGAGTGTAAGCTCCATGAGAGTAGAGAAAAAGTCTCTATGTTCTTTGTTGCACCTCCTGCCCCAAAGCCAAGCAGTGGTAATTGGCACTCAAATACTTGAATGACAGAATATATGCTGTCACTTATTGAGTATTTACTGTGTGCTTGGCTTTGCAAAGTCCTTTATAAATAGTATTTCATTTAGCCTTGACAAGAGCCCAGAGAAGCAGCCATCACATCCCCTTTTACAGAAGAAGTGACAGCTCAGAGAGGTCCAGGCCTGTGGCCAGCCATGGTCACAAGAGCCCAGGTGAGCAAGCAGCAGCTCCGGAAGGTGAATCCAGCTCCCTGTGCTCCCAAAGAATGTGGGAAGGGGGGGGTCTCAAAAAGGTGATGGGAGGAGGAAATTTCCACACCTAGAAGAATAAAAGTTTGGGTGAAGCTCAGAGCCACACCTCATCAAGAGTTAGAACTGGGCTAGTCCCTACCTTGTAGAAGCTCACCCCGCAGAGGCTCAATCTGTACAGGTTCGGCAGGATTCCCAGCCTTTGGGCACTTTCCCAACTTTGGTACTTTGTCCTCCTCCCCCACAAGAGTCAGCAGAAAAGTGCCTGATGATGCAGAGGCCCCTGGCCTCGTGTTCGTACAACGTGGAACGGGGAACTGGAGCAGCCGAGACCCCAGGACCTAATGGAAGAAAGAGTGGGGTGGGGTGGCTGGTTCAGTCAACAGCTGAGCTGAAGAAGGGCTCTTTGGGGCTCTTGTTCAGTTTGTGGCCTTGGGTGGAGTCTGTCCCTCGCTAACCTCAGTTGCCTCATGTATAAAATGAAGGAAAGGAGGGTTAGGTTACATCAGTGGTTTCCAAACAGGGCTGTGCCTGAGAAAATTACCTGGGGCAGGGCATAGACATTATAATAACACTGGTAGTGTCAATTTATTGAACAACTACTACATACTTTTACAGTATTAGCTCATTTAATTCTTACAACACCCTACACATTTAACCCTCGACATCACAAAGGTTTAAGTAAGTACTGTTTTAAAGGTGTAAATAAGTACTGTTTTCCCCATTTTACTGATAAAGAGATTAAGTAACTTTGCCCAAGAAAGCAGCAGTGCCCACATACTGGCTTCAGAGGCTGCACTCTTTTTTTTAATGCAATTTTATTGAGATATAGTCACATACCATACAGTCATCCAAAGTATACAATCAGTTGTTCACAGTATCATCACATAGTTGTGCATTCAAAACCACAATCAATTTTTTAAACATTTTCATTACTTCAATTAATAAGAATAAAAATTAAAATAAAAGTAAATAGGAACACTCAAAACATCTCATATTCCTTTTTCCCCCCTATTATTCACTTACTTTTTGGCACCCTTTTTTCTACTCTTTTGTCCACACTTTGGATAAAGGTAGTGTGAGCCACAAGGTTTTCACAATCACATAGTCACACCAGATAAGCTATATAGTTATACATTGACTTCAAAAAATCAAGAATGCTGGATTGTAGTTCAACAGTTTCAGGTATTTCCTTCTAGCTATTCTAGTACACTAAAAAAAACATAAAAAGGCATATCTATATAACGCATAAGAATAACCTCCAGAATGACCTCTCAACTCCACTTGAGATCTCTCAGCCACTGAAACTTTATTTTGTTTCATTTCTCTTCCCCCTTTTGGTCAAGAAGGCTTTCTCAATCCCATGAAGGCAGGTCCAGATTCATCCCCAGGAATCATGTCCCATATTTGCCAGAGAGATTTGCACCCCTGGGAGTCATGTCCCATGTAGAGGGGAGGGCAGTGAGTTTACCTGCCGAGTTGGCTTAGAGTGACCACATCTGAGCAACAAAAGAGGTTCTCTGGGGGTGACTCTTAGGCACCATTGTAAATAGGCTTAGCCTCTCCTTTTGCAGTAACAAACTTCATAAGGGCAAGACCCAAGATCAAGGACTTGGCCTACTACAGTGGTAGTCCCCAGTGCTTGTGAGAACATCAGGAATTCCCCAGGTGGGGAAGTTTAAGGTTTCCACATTTTTTTCCCAGGTCCTCAAGGGGGCTTTGCAAATACTTTTTATACTCTGCCTAAATTACTCCGGGATGTATCAGGGTTTCATTCTAACCTGTACAAGTCAACCAGATCTCACCCTCTATTCAAAGTTCCATGTAATTACAGGTGTTTGAATAAACTGACCACACAAGTTAAATTACATAGCGTGCTACAGAAAGTATAGATTTTGCACCAAATAAACATCAAAGACAGCATTCTTAACCACTATGTGCTCTACCCCTTCCGGATTTGGACTGCTGCCAAGGGCCCCAACCCCAACTATCCCATTCGAGAGAATTCACAGTTCAGAGATTAGGAGCCCCAGGATTAGACGATTTATTGTGTTTTACAGCCTTAAAAACCAGGGCTCACAAGCTTTATTTGCAGAGCTGCTTGTTAAGGGGAAGAAAGGCTGTGGCACAATTTTGGCTGGATTGGAATCTGGGGAGCTGGAAAGACTCTCTGTTTCCAGCATCCTGGGGGAGGCAGCAGTCATAGGAGTGAAAGGGCTCAGGGCTGCGTCTTTCAGCTACTCTGGATCTTCTAGGTTCAGCCTTTCTTATTACCCATAGGTGATTTTCTTTCCTTCTTTTGCAATAGGTATGTATGTGTGGGTGTGTGTTTAGTTTTTACCTCTTCTTGGACTGTTTGGGAAAGCTAGGCTCCTCCCAGGACTGCCACTTCTGGATCAAAGGGCAAGAATGGTCTGGTTTGGTTTTATTTAATGAAAATAGCTGCTGTTGCATCTTTTCTTTTCTTTTCTTCTTCTTCTTCCTTTTTTCTTTTCTTTCTTTTTTTTTTTTTTTGGCTGATTAGAACAGCAGTGTATCACTGAAGTTATTCGTGGTTAGCTTAGAGTTGGGGGGAATTATAAGGAATACAGGGCTACTTTATTGTTGTTCTTCAGCATTTTAATTTTTTATGATACACTGAAAACTAAAAAATAAATATAATGTTCCTTGTTAAATGTCTTAGATCATATAGGAAAGTGCAAGGGAAATAGTAAAAGTTAACCATAATCCCATTTCCTGGATTAATATGGATGTATTTTCTTCCAAATGTTTTTCTGTGAATATTTTCACATGTACATGTTTATATATTTTTTTCAAAAAATAATGACAGGCTCTTTTTCAGTCCACTTGTTTTACTTAGCAATGGTGAAGATCTTCCTATTCAATAAATACATTTCCAAAAGCATCACTTTTATTGGCTTCATAGCTTCATAGTGTTGTCATGAACATACCACATATTATTTAGCCAATCCCCTACAATTGAGCATGTGGTTTTTGTTTTTTTTTTTTATGTTATGAGGAATGTAATAGAGAATATTTGTGGATCTATATCATTGGGTGCATCCATTATACTGTTCTTAGAAGAAATTCCAGGAAGTGGAATTGCTGGGCAATTCTTCTCACCTTTTTTAAGGTTTTTGATGCATATTGCCTAATTAGGGCAGGAAAATTTTTGCCAATTCTGACATGGAGTGTTTGGCTGGATTTTTCAGGAGAAGAACATGGCACCCAAGCGCATAGCTAAGAAAAGGTCACCCCCAGAAGATGCCATCCCCATAAGCAAGAAAGTGAAGGGTAAGTTGGCCTTGGCCTCTGACTGGGGCAGCTGTCCAGGAACCTGGGTGCAGGTGGCCTCTGGGAGCCCTCAGGATCTAGGACTCCTTCCTTCCTGACACTTGAAACTTTCAGGCCTAAGATGTTTAGGGACCTCTCCCAGGTGGAGGGTCCCCTATAGGTCATTGAATCCCACCCTCTGGGAGTCACAAAGGGCAGAGACTTGCCTAAAAGCACTGAAACAGTACCGCTGGCAAACGCTAGAGCCTACGACTTCACCCCAGGCAGAAAGGCTTAATAGTAAGGATCCAGTCCCTGCTGTGTCACTTTCTAGCTATGTGACTTTAGGCAAGTCACTTAACCTCGTTGAGAACAGATTAGCCCATTCAAAATACGGAGGCCACAGCAGCAACCTCACCGAGCTGTTGTGAGGGTTAAATAAAATAATGTCCTTGCAACATCTGACCCCTCGAGGGAGGCGGCTGTGGTTTTTTTCTTTCCTGGGAATATGGAGAGGTGATGAGAGGAAAGAAACGTGCCCCCAGGATGGGACGGTAGGGAGTGTGGACCCGCTGCACACTCAGACAGCCGTCTGTCTTTTGCAGACCCCCGTAACCCAGCAGTGAGGCCCTCTGCCTCCCGCCGCGTTCCTGGCGCTTGCTCCTGCCGAGGTGCCTGCAGGCCGAGCCCTCCTGAGCAGAAAACCCGACCGGGTGCCTCCCTGCCCAGCGTGGCTTCTGCGCAGCCGCTGTGGCCCTGCAGCCGCGGCCACACCCCCGGGGCGAGGGGCTGGATGGCATTGGCTGTCCTGGGGCCTTGGGCAGGCGGCCTTCATTGGCTAGCAGAATGCCCTGTGCCTTCCACTGATTGGCCAGTGACTCTCCGTATTTGTGCCTCTCTCATTACTGCCCTTTCCCCAGCTGCCTGTTTGCTGCCCCGGTAGGGGCGGAAGCACCCAGTTCTCCTATGTGAATATGTCCAGGAGTTGACAGTTGCAGCCTGGGGCATGGGGGAGGGCTGGTATGGAGGCTGTGGGCTGTGCTCTGACTCGTGATCTCCCTTCGTTTCAGTGCAAGCCCTGGCGCTTGTTAGCTGTGTGATCCCTGACAGGTTAGCAAGCAGGAAAGGGTGGACATCAGTATCTGAGCCTTGGCTGTTGGCACCTCACCAAGAATTTATGAGTCAGGAAAACTATCTTGTGTTCTCACTGTCTTCTCCGCCCGCCCCAAGATTTTGTTTCACAGTATAGAGCATTCCCTCATTTTTGTTTCTTCCCTCTCACATTAATAATCTGCTCAGTTTTTAATCTTCACAAAACCCCTATGAAACAGGTACTTTAGTTATTCCCGTTTCACAGATGAGGAAACTTAGGCCAGAAAGGTCTGTGGCAGAGCAGGGACTTGAACCCAGGTCTTGTGATCACAGGGCCTGGGCAGTGACCTCTCCTGTCATCACACACACTTAGGAACCACCTTCTTTGCCCTAGTCTCACACAGGTCCCATGGCACAGAACCAGGCTTGGTGCTGACTCTGGGGCAGGGCGACGTGGGCCAGCTGGGGCTGGGTGAGAATGTGATGGAGAGGAAGAAGCCAGCCCTGGTCCCCATCTCGGAAGGCATTGTGCAGGCTGAGGCTGGAGGAATGCATACCGTGTGTTTAAGCAAGAGTGGCCAGGTAGGTCATGGGTGGTGGGACAGGGTTGGGCAGGGCTTGGGGTGGATGATGGGTTGAGGGAGGAGCTCTGTGGAGGTGCAGCTGGCCAGCCTAGCAGGGAATGGCCTAGGAGAGGTCAGACCTTGCACTAATGGGGGCATGCTGGGCACAGGTCTACTCTTTCGGCTGCAATGATGAGGGTGCCCTGGGAAGGGACACATCAGTGGAGGGCTCAGAGATGGTCCCCGGGAAAGTGGACCTGCAAGAGAAGGTGGTACAGGTGTCAGCAGGAGACAGTCACACAGCAGCCCTCACCGAGGATGGCCGTGTCTTCCTCTGGGGCTCCTTCCGGGTAAGGCTGGGTCTGGAAGACTGGTGGGGCCCCAAAGATAACCCACCTCCATACCCCCATTGTACCTGGAGGGAATTGGGGCCCAGACCTAGCTCTCTGGCTTCTTCATTCAGGCTTGTCCATTCCACTGGTTGCTTCCTTGACTCTGATGTTAAGAAGTAAGATTGTAGGGAAGGGGTGGGTCAAGAATGTCTTGGGGCTGAGGCTGATGTGGAAAGCCTTCACCCATCACCCATCTCCTGCAGCTCTTCCCTCTCCTTTCCCACCCTTTTCCACACTTCCCAAGTTGGTTTATCTCATTTCAGAGTTTCCAAGGCCAGGGAGTGTGGTATAAAAAGCACATTCAACATTCAGCATTAAAATTGTTTTGATGCTTTGGTATTCAATTTATTTCAAAATGTCAAAAATAAAGGAACTGTATGAGGTTTCTCTATTTAACAGAAAGAGGGCCATCTTAAAATTTTTAATGGAGAATTTCAAACACACATCAGGAGTAATCAGAATAATTTATTAATCCTCTTTTACTCCCCACATGGCCTCAACAATTATCAACTCGGGACCAAACTTGTTTCCTCTCTACTCCCTTCCACTCCCGGACTCCTTTTTTATCTTAAGGCAAATCCCAGGCCACATAAGTATTTCGGTATGGGGCCTGGCTCCTGCTCACCCCCCTTTCCCATCCTCCACTGCCCTTCATCATGCAGCTCAGTTCCTGGCTGTCGAGGGGCAGGCAGGACTGGCTGGTGAGTGCTCTGCCCCTCCCTTCAGGACAATAATGGTGTGATTGGGCTCCTGGAGCCCATGAAGAAGAGCATGGTGCCTGTGCAAGTGCAGCTGGATGTGCCCGTGGTGAAGGTGGCCTCCGGTGAGTTTAGATATAGGAGTTGGGGAGCCTTGTTCTGGGGCTGGCCCAGCCATGGGCCTTACAGACAAGCCCTGCACCTTCCACCCTCCTGTCACTCTCAGGAAACGACCACTTGGTGATGCTGACAGATAACGGTGACCTCTACACTTTGGGCTGCGGGGAGCAGGGCCAGCTGGGCCGTGTGCCCGAACTATTTGCCAACCGTGGTGGCCGGCAGGGCCTTGGTAGGTGGCTTTAGTATCTCCGCCGGGCATCGTGGCAAATCACCTCCCAGTGAAAGCTCAAGGCGGGACAGGAGAGGGAGTCCCTGTGCCCACTCAGGCGGTGGCATCAGACAGACTTGGGGTGGTGGTTAAGAACGCAGACTTTGGAACTCGACTACCCTGGGTTGAATCCTGGTTCTGCTACCTACTAGATGTAGGATCCTGGATATAGCACTGATGTCTCTAAAATGTGGATAATAACATTACCCATGCTAGCTGCACTGTTGTGAGGTTCAGTGAGTAAATTGAACTCAGAAGAGCGCGGAGCAGGTGGTAAGCTCCATGTAAAGAAAAGAGAGTCTGAGCAAGACAGTTGTTTGTACTCTGTTGGCCTCAGTTGTCTCTTCTGTAAAATGGGGATAAGAGTCTCTGCTTGGCCTCCCTCCCTGGGCTTTAGTAATGGAGGGGAAATGGACTCAGGGAGGCAGTGTGCCGCCACTGACCCTGGCTTCTCTCTGCCTGCAGAACGATTCCTGGCCCCCAAGTGTGTGATACTGAAATCCAGGGGAAGCCGGGGTCCTGTGAAGTTCCAGGACGTCTTCTGTGGCGCCTACTTCACCTTTGCCGTCTCCTGTGAGGGCCACGTATATGGTTTTGGCCTCTCCAACTACCACCAGCTTGGTGAGTCCCTAGCTTATCACTGGGTATGGCCCTGACCGACTGGGTTCTATTCCTGGCTTCACCACCCCTTTGTTGTTTACCCTTGGGGGTCACCTAACCCCTCAGAGCCCCAGTTTTATCATCTGTAAAGTGAGAGGATCCATACCCCGGTGGGTGAGGGGAGTGGGAAGGGCAGATCCTGCAACACCTTCTATCCCGGCCTCCCCCCAGGAACCCCAGGCACAGAGTCGTGCTTCATACCCCAGAATCTGACATCCTTCAAGAACTCCACCAAGTCCTGGGTGGGCTTCTCTGGTGGCCAGCACCACACGGTCTGCATGGATTCGGAAGGTGGGACCTCCACATCCTTCCTGGGGTTGAGGGTAGAGTATTCCCCGGACCCAGGCCTGGCAAGACTCAAGAGACCCCGTCTTTGGGACCTGGGCCTACTCTATGCGTTGGGCCCCCTTTCCCCAGAGTCCTGGGGCTCTTCAGTTTGAACTCAGTGGGGATCTACCTGGAGGTTCTGTCAGGCCCCCCCAAACTAGGAAGAGACACAGCAGACCTCCTCCTGACCACCCTGGAAGTCAGGGACCAACTCCCACGGGCATGGGACTCATTTGGCCTTCTGTCCAGTTTTTCTGGAACACACCTTCTGCCGTTCCTTTCCCCTCTCTCTCCTCCCACAGGAAAGGCCTACAGCCTGGGCCGGGCTGAGTATGGGCGGCTGGGCCTCGGGGAGGGTGTCGAAGAGAAGAGCACACCCACCCTCATCCCCAGGCTGCCGGACGTCTCCTCGGTGGCTTGTGGGGCCTCTGTAGGGTATGCGGTGACCAAGGATGGTGAGTGGGGCTGTCCCAACTCAGTGGGGGTTTGGGATGTAGAGCTGAGATATGGAGAATAGTATGTGTGATGATGCTGCCTTTCCCCTGATTCTCAGAAGCTCTGGCTTCGATGAATATAAAATGAGAAAAGAGATGGCTTTAATAAAGGTGATTTGTTCCATAGAGGAGAAAAAGAGCAAAGGGAGAAACATTGCTGAGGCCCAGGGAGACAACGGGACATAAACCCAGGTCACCAGCCTCCTAATCCAGCCTCTCCCTACTCTAGACACTAGTGACCCTCTTTATTGAGCACCTACTGTGTGCCAGCATTCCTAGAATCTTATTAGAAAAAAGAAGGTTTGGTAATCAGGGTCCTGGCAGTTGCAGCAGGGGAGGGTGTGAAGGAGCGGCCACCAAAGCTTGAGTGAGTGAGTGGGGCAGCTGGTGGGGGGGGGCCTTAGAAGTCTGGGGGATAGGGAAAGTGCTTGGTCTGAGGTTATCCAGGAAGACTTGCTGAGGAAGCAGGGCTTGGGCTGCACCTTGAAGGTTCTGTCCTTTATGAGAAGCAAAGGAGGGCATTCCAGATAGAAGAGGTCCAGGTGGTCTCAGGTTGGTGTTCCTAAGGAATGGAGGATGGATGGCGGCGGAGGAGGTTGGGGAGTAGCCAGTCACATGGAGTCTTGAATGCCATACCTAGGAGCATAGAGGAACCTCTGGCATTGTTTAAGGACTACAGTCTCTGGTTTACAAAGCTCTTTTTTATCCATCATCTCCTTGGCTTCTCCCAGCTCCCTCAAACTCCAGGAGACCAAGACCAGAATTCACCCCAGCATGGAGTGGTGGGGCTGTGGATCCTGGAGACAGCTGCCCCCATTTCTCTCCCTTGCAGGTCACATTTTCGCCTGGGGCATGGGCACCAACTACCAGCTGGGCACAGGGCAGGAGGAGGATGCCTGGAGCCCTGTGGAGATGACAGGCAAACAGTTGGAGAACCGCGTGGTCTTGTCTGTGTCCAGTGGAGGCCAGCACACTGTCTTGTTAGTGAAGGACAAGGAACAGAGCTGATGAAACCCCTGAGGGCCTGGCTAAGGCCCCTGGACTCCCTCCTGGAACAGGGAAGCAGTGACAGCTACAGATCCCAGCAGCCCTTCCCCCAACCCCGAGCACTCTGTCAACTTCTGCCTTTTTCCCATCAGCGGAACAGAATCCCTTTCTTTTTCTTCCTCTGTTTGGGAATCATACTAGGACCTGCAGAAGAAGGGGGTGGCTGGAAGAAGGGAGGGATTTTGGGTTAGCAGGAACACTGTTCCCCCCAGACCTATGTGGCTAGACCCTGCCCTTCCCCCCATTCCTGCTTCCCATGGTTCTGGCTGGCCCTGGCCTTGTCTCCCCAAAAAACAAAACTTCCTCCCCTGGGCATTTGGTGTCCACACTCAGAATAGCTGGGGCTCCATCAAGCCCCACCCTAGTCATGTGCAACTTTTCCTGTTCCTAACAGTCCCCAGGCAGACATGGTACAGTCGCCAGCTGTCATGGCCCCATGCCTGGGTAAGTGGAGAAGAGGCAGGGCTACTCAGCCATGGGCAACACTGAGCCAGACATTTGGCTCTGAACAGGTGTTCTTGGGGCAAAAAGGACAATGATCCTCCATGTGACAGAGGAAAAAGCCAACCAACCGATCTCGCAGAAGCACAAAGCATTCTCCTGTCCCTCAGACACTGCCTGCTTCTGGCCCCATCCAGCCTGCCTCGCCTGCAGCTAAGCCGGGAACCCAGAAGGGAGACACTCCCAGCAGGGCATGGTGTGAGGGGAAAGGGAGACCGAGGGTTTTATAAACAAACTTAGAGCAATACTAAGGGTGGAGGGAGGAAGAGGGTTGGAGGGCCAGGGGCTCGTCGTAAAATAAGGAAGCAGCAGCTTGTACAGTAGCTGAGAAAATAGTTTTGATTTTTTTAAAAATGTAAAATATTTTGGGAGAGTGAACTCTTTTAACACTTTGAATAAATTTAGAGTTTTATAAAAACTGGTCCCTTGTTTTATACACGATTCCTGCTCTTTTAAGGGAGCACCTGCCGGCTGCCGGGCACTGTTGGGAAGGGCAGAATAAAGCTGTTGTGAACTTGATGCCAGGGCGAGACTTACATGAGGTCTAGATACCTGCTGCCAGTGTGGCTGTTCCCAGGGCTCCTGAAGTCTGCTTAAATAAAAAAGTTTAGAGATGATTTTTTTATGATTATAGTTTTATTACAGTAAAGGGATACAAATAAGTCAAAAGAGACACATAGGGTGAGGCTGGGGAGGGTCTCAAACGCAAGCTTCCCTGTCATGTCCTTTCCGCTTGGAGTCAGAATGTATCACCCTCCTGGCATAGCAATGTAATTATGCCTCATGCAAACCCTCGGCTTCTAGGATATATGGGGTTTGTATGGGGTCTCATTGCATGAGGATGAGTGATAGAACCAGTGTCCACGAGGTTTAACTCAAATCTGCAGCCTTGGCTGAGTTTTGGTTGTATATTTGAATTTTGGCACTTAGTGGGTTATTTTTTTTAATTGTGCTGCACAATATTCAAGAAAAAGGGTTTGGATCTTTTAACATCCTAATCCTGAATGGATTTTTGAGTATAGTGCATCTCTAGAAATGCTTAACTAAGCTTACTATTGAATCATTTTCAATGGCTGATAGGATTTTTTAACATAATTGCACAATTACTCTTAAGGCAATTTAATTTAATGTAGACTGTTAACAAGCACTTAGATAACTGAATAATGTAGAACAAACCTGCCCAATATGGTGGCCACTAGCTATGTGTATTATTTAAGTTTTAAGTCAATTAAAATTAAGCATAATTTAAAATTCACTCAGTTGCAATAGCCACATTTCAAGTACTCAGCCATATGTGGTTAGTGTCTCCGATAGTGGACCACACAAATGATGGAACATTTCTTTCAGTGCAGAAAGTTAGAATGAACAGCACTGATAAAGAAGGTCTGTATGTGTGTAACAGAAGTTTTATTAGTGCCAAAAGGATTCTTGGATGTCAGTGGCTCTAGGAAAAATGAATAGAATGTAAAAAAATTTAGAATATTTTTTTTCCCTTAAACATTTACTCTTGATGCAAGGACTATACTGATTAGAAACTGATTTCTTAAAATGAAGAGTCACACTTGGTGTTAGTATTTTCTTTGTAAAAAGGTCCTTTGGATTATATTTACTTGAGCTTTCCCTTTTGACCATAGAGCAGGTTGAAAATACCCCATTCTTGAAATAATAACAGCCTTTTGCCTTGGGCACTTAAATTGGGTCAGGTGTTGTGGTGAGTGCTTTATGTGCACTAGGTCCTGTAATCTTCACAGGGACCCTGCAAACCAGGAATTCTCCATACAAGTGGGGAAGAGGTCAAGAAGCTCCTAAATGCACGGGCTAGACTGGAATCTAAATTGTCCTCCGCCTGAGCCCAGAACTTCAGCTCCTTTTCCTTGTATTGCACTTAAGGGATTTTTAGGCACACAGTAAATGCTCTATAAGTCTTTGCTATTATGATTTCTCGTACAATTTTTAATTCCCTGTAATTAATGATTGCTCTTTTTTCCCATGTGCTTAATTTTTTAAATATAAATATCATTCAGTGCCAATGTCTATCAGAAGTATAAATCTTTTATTGGATTCAAACACATCAGTTAATCTAATTTCATCTTTTTCTCCATCTTCCAATCTGGATTGGTTGCCCAAAAGCAAATGTAATCATACTACCCCATATGGCTAGCCTGTAAATAATATTTACAAAGTAATAATGGAAATGTTTTTATGGGTTTTTTTAATTATAAATGGAAGATAGAGGGAAAACTATATGAATGGGGGGGAGAGGTCGCTAAAGTAATATCTGAAATTACAAATGAGACTAGTGAATTCTATTTAGAAATATGCAGACAGATGCTAGAAAAAAATGAAAGATTAGAATTAGTGGTCTCAAGGGAGTGAGATTGGAGGTGGGAATAGCTGGGATAAAGGACTGCTGATTATTATTCTTTCAGTTGAACATATTGTAGGAACTTGATGAGAAAACATCCCTATCCAATGGTACTTACAAAAGTAGATATACAAACTCCCACATGTGAAATATATTTAAAAAATAGTAAGCAAGGAGCATAGCACAGTAGTAGCTAATAATAGTGTCAAATAAGTATCAGTAATTAGCAAGAGATGGGGTTGGAATTGATGTACCATTTGTTTAAATCTATCGCCAAAGTCTCTTAACTACTACTAAGCTGCAGTGAGGGTAGGATAAAGCTGGAAATTTGGCAACTCACAATTGAACCACAAGTTTTCAGGCTAATGGGTGCCTGGCTTTGGGGCACAAAACCCCAAATTTAGGATGTACAGGCGGGTAAGAAGGGGCCTTAGGGGGGCATCTATTGACAAAGGGAAAACTCAAGTAAATACAGTCCATTAAGGGACCCTCAAGCATTTGAGGTGTGCTTCGTTGTCAGAAAGACATGACAACCACCACCTACAGAAGCTTCCCACTCAGAAAAGGACATCAAAGTGGGGTTGAGGCTTGGGACACTCCCAGACTAGAAAAATCTCAAAATTAAACTTTCAGTATTATCTACAGTCACACCATGTTTACTGAGGGTTTTCCATGTGCTAGTCACCGTGTTTGAAGGGTTTAGAGCTCCTGGCGGTTTGGACTAGGTGCTGGGTGTAGAACACGAGGTGGCAGTATTTAAGAGCTGTTATAAGGAGTAGACAGGACTCGGGGATTGGCTGGTTGTAGAGATGACAAGACTGTCCCCGATTTACAACCCTTTACCTCCCGGCCGCCTCAGGGCTATACCGGAAGTGCGGGGAGAAGCCCTTTCCAACTTCAGCAAAGATCTGTCCTGCAGACGGAAACGCGGCTTGGTGGCGGGAACGGCCGGGATGGCCTTACAGTGGAACTGGAACATCCAGGCTGCCAAAAGGACTTTTCACTTTTTTTAGTTACTTAGTTTTACAATTTTTTTTACCACAGTATATATGATTTTTTTAACTTTTGAAACGTAATACACATATACACACACACACACGCATACGGTTTTAAAATATATATAAAGTTAGAAAGAAACCCGAGTAAACCGTTAAATTCAGCCCGGCGGCCTGCGCGCGGTGGGCTCTGCCTCGCCCCCTTCCGGACACTCCAGTCCTCTCTCCGCGGGCGGGATCCTGACGCCGGGTGTTCAGCTGGGTCGCGGGAAATACCCGGAACCGAGACTTGGGGGAGCCCCACCTCCACCCCCGACCGCTGGGTTTCTGAGCGTGCGCAGAAAGCGTCGGTGGCGCATGCTCCGTGACGGTCCTGGGAGCGCAGAGAGGAGCCGGCCCTGGCCTGGAAGGTCCGCGAAGTCCCCGCCCCGATGCGGGCATGGCCGCTAGCCTGTGGATGGGGGACGTGAGTGAGGGCCGTCCGCTACGGGTCTGAGGAGGAGAAATTTTGGTGTCTCGAGGGAGGAATGGTCTGAGGGGGAGTTGCCCCTGGGTTCCAAATGGGGGGAAATGAATAGGGAGGGATGTTCTTTTTGGTGACAGAGAAGTGGGTCCCAGTGTCTAGGTGATGCGGCCGAATCTGAGGGGAAGGGTCCTTGGGTCCCATCTGGATTCATGGAAGCTTCCCTTCCAGGAGGTTCTTTTGGGGAGGAGTTCCAGAAAATGAAGGGCGTTGTGGTTCTAGGGTTTCCTTAAGGGGGAAGCTCTTTAAAGTGAAGCAAGTTTGAAGAAAAGGGGTTGAGGACGCGGGAGGTGGGGCTCAGACCTGAAGATGAAAGCCGCACCACCACCCCATCCCACCAGCTTGTAGCCCACCCGGGGCTGAGACGGAGCGAGGGCTCGGCAAGGGCTCCGAAACTGGGAATGGGGAGCCTGGGTGCCGGCCTGAGCCACTCTGTTCTTGTTTTCCCGCAGCTGGAGCCCTACATGGATGAGAACTTCATCTCCAGAGCCTTCGCCACCATGGGGGAGACCGTGATGAGTGTCAAAATTATCCGAAACCGTCTCACGGGGTATGTTCCCTCCTTCCATCTTCTCAGTTCTCCCTTAATAAGTCGTGCTTCAGGTATTCAGGATAATGTAAACATTGCAGACAGTCCAGGCTTCTCATCACCCCTAATATAGTTATTATAATGTTATAAAAGCTGACTTTTAGGGGGCTTATTGAAAGGGAGCATAGCACATTGCTTCAAGATAGGACTCTGGAGCCGGAAGGGGTTTGAAAGCTATTTCTGCTGTGTGACCTTGGGGAAGTTACCTAACTTCTCTGTCTCATTTAACTTGACTGTAAAAATCGGGATACTAATATTACCTCATGGACTTATGGTGAGGATTAAATGAGTTAATTCACATTCTGCTTTTAGAACAGTACCTGGCATATGGTATATGCTCAGTAAGTATAAACAGATTATGGTCTGCTAGGTAATAAGCAATTTACATTCATTGTCTTTTTGGTTTTTAAGTCATCACAAAAACCTCTGAGCTAAGTACCATTATTAAAGAAGCTTAATAGCTGTCTTAAAGTTACATGGCTATTAAAGGACAAGCCAGAGCTCAAACCCAAGTCTGTCCTCAAATTCATAAATGCCCTTAACTTACTATTATCCCCTTTACTGACTAAATATTATAGAGACTCTACTATTGCTAGGATTCTAGATTCCTGGGATATGTGGCTGAAACATAGTTCGTGCTCTCATGGAGCTTACTTCATTTATTTTTTATTTTTTATTTTTTTAGCTTCATTTTAATGGGGAAAGTCAGACAATAAATAAGTGAACAAAATGTAGACTGCTTTCAGATAGTGGTGCTCTTTTGCCTCCTGGATTCTTCCTTCTCTTTGAGGTGTTAGTTTTCCTTTTGATTCTGGTTAGAAATGAGAGGATTTCTTTACCAATTTGACTTATGTTTATCAAGTGGCTACTCAGTGCCAGGTACTCTACTAAATGCTGCTTGCTAAAACATCAAATGATTTAAAAATAGAGATGAGAGATATGACATGTAGCCAACTCCATAGCTCTTTGGTGTGCAGGTACTTTGTGCATTCCAAACCCAATTATCCAGGGACAGATTTGCAACATGCGATCATACAGGCATAAGTGTTTCTTCTGCTTTTGTGGACAGAAAGCCCCAGATAAATCAGCTTTTGGCAAGAAAATTCATTGTGACACCTTTTGCATTCTAAAACACTGGCATAGGTTCTCACATTTAAATCTATATTGAAATAGGATTTGGAACTAGACCTTGGAAAGGATATTTGGATATCCTTTCCTATCCATGATTACTAAACTCTAGCTGTTATGTCAGTACTTACAGACACATTATATTTGTGCCTCATTTGACAAATTTTTAAAATTCAGCTTTTTTATTCAATTTTATTGAAATATCTTTACATACCATACAGTCATCCAAAGTGTACAGTTGTTCACAATATCATCATGTAGTTGCGTAATCATCACCAAAATCAATTTTTGAACATTTTCATTACTCCAAAAAAAATTTTTTAATAAAAATAAAAATACAAGTAAAGAATACCTAAATATCCCATCCCGCTAATAGTCATTTAATTTCTGTTCCCATTTTTCTACTCATCTGTCCATACACTGGATAGAGGGCGTATGAGCCACAGGGTTTTCACAATCACACAGTCACACTGTGTTACCTACATAGTTATACGATCGTCTTCAAGAATCAAGGCACGTGGGTTGCAGTTCAACAGTTTCAGGTATTTCTTTCTAGCTATTCCAATACACTAAAAACCAGAAAGGGATTTCTATATAATGCATAAGAATAACCTCCAGAATGACCTCTCGACTCCATTTGAAATCTTTCAGCCACTGAAACTTTGTTTCATTTCTCCTCCTCCTTTTGGTCAAGAAGACTCTCTCAATCCCACGATCCTGGATCCAAGCTCATCCCCAGGACTCACGTCCCACTTTTCCAGGGAGATTTACACCCCTGGGAGTCATGTCCCACGTAGCACTGAGGGCAGTGAGTTTACCTGCTGAGTGGGCTTAGAGAGATAGGTCACATCTGAGCAACAAAAGAGATTCTCTGGGGGAGACTCTTAGGCACAATTATAAGTAGCCTTAGCTTCTCTGACAAAAGTTTTAATGTGGCTTATAAGAATACTATACAATAAATAAAACTCAAGACCAGAGAAAATAAGGGCAAAAGATCCAAAGAAAAATAATATGTAATAGAGCACAGTGATTAAGAATGCGGTCAGAAGTGGAGCAGACATCTCACTCATTTGTTGGGGTGAAAAGTACAACCACTGGCAAAAAGGGTCTGGCAGTTTCTTTATAAAATTAAACATATACCTACCTTATGACCTGACTAGTCCAGTCTTAGGTATTTACCCAAGAAAAATGAAAACGTGTGTCAACAAAAAGACTTGTAAAGGAATGTTCATAACAGCTTTATTCACAATGGCCAAATATTCATGGGACTTCATGACTAGGTGAATGGATAAACAAATAATAGTATAGGTATACAGTGGGGTACTACTCAGCAATGCAAGGGATACAGCTGCCATGTTTTCCTTATCTGTATACATATGTTTATTTATAGGTCTATAGCTAGCTAGAAATTTTTGCTGAGCCAAATCAAAGTAAATTACAGGCATTGTGACACACCACTAAATGTTTCATCATGAATCACCAAAAAACTGAACTGTCTCCTGCATAACCACAATGCTCATATCAGACCTAATAAAATTAACAGTATTTCCCTAATACCACGTAATAGGCCATCTACATTAAATTTTTATAATTGTTCCTGGGATATCTTTTATAGCTTTTTTTCTTTTTAATGAACTTGGAGCCAGTCAGGTATCCTGCAGTGCATTTTTTCTTTAGTCTTTTAAGCCTCTCTTAATGTAGAAGAGCCCACTTCTTTCTTTTCTCATGACATTGACTTTTTGAGGAGGTGCGAGTCTTACATAAGATTCTCCATTCTGGATTTGTTTGTTTATTCACAGTAGTGTTTTATATGTTCTTCTATCCCTAATATTTCCTGTAAACTGAAAATTAGAGCTAAAGGCTTGATTGAACTGCATTAAACATTTTTGACTAGAGAATTCCATATGTGATGCAGTCCATAAATAAATGTTTACTGAGTCTGGAATCGGTCCAGATTGGCAATCCTTATATCAGGTTATTGAGCTGGATTATAGTGGGGAACAAAAATAGAACGGGCTCTGATTAGAAAACTATTTCTCCCTTCTTTCAGGCCAAGGTCAGTCTGTCATCTGGGTATCTTTAACCATTCTTTTTCTCTGCTTTATTTCCAGGATCCCAGCTGGCTACTGCTTTGTAGAATTTGCAGATTTGGCCACAGCTGAGAAGTGTTTGCATAAAATTAATGGAAAACCCCTTCCAGGAGCCACACCTGTAAGGACATTTAGATAATGATGATGTTGCCATTGTTTATCGTCATTAATAACTACCACCTATGAATACTTACTGTATACTTCTGTCATCTTTTTTTAGTCCTCTAACAACTCTATACAGTAGGCATTATTACCTTCATTTGACAGACCAGGAAACTGAGGTGCAGGGAAGTGAAATAATTTATGCAAGGCATCACAGGTAGTAGTGGCAGAGCCAGAAGTCAGACTGAAGACTGGCTGCGTCCAAAGTTCCATACCCTTTCCATTCTGCATCACTGCCTCCCTTAACAGAAGACTTGAAAATCTAGATCTCTTGCTTGATTGAGAAAGTAGAACAGGCTGGCAGCTGTGAGGATACATTTCAAGAGAGTTACATTCTGCTCTTCCCACAGTTACTTAGCTTACAGCTGCACCAAGCTGGCACATCTGGGCTCATAGAATCATGGAGCTGGAGTGCCCTTAGCGGTCATCTGTGCAACCCCCTCATTTTATACAGGAGAAAAAGCTGAGGCTTAGAGAGGGGGAGATGTTTTGGCCAAGGTAATTTATTTCAGTTTTTTTTTTCAATTATTGTTTGACTCTTGAAGCACCTTTCTCTGTTTTAGTTTGTTTGTTTTTTAAATTTCCAGGCAAAACGTTTTAAACTGAACTATGCTACT
Source organism: Bradypus variegatus (assembly GCA_004027775.1). NCBI lineage: Eukaryota > Metazoa > Chordata > Mammalia > Pilosa > Bradypodidae > Bradypus > Bradypus variegatus. The sequence goes on along the minus strand of PVKY010001804.1, from coordinate 2,663 downwards.
TATGGGAAGCAGCCAGATAACAGGTAAGTGCAGAGTAGCCCCAGATTAGCTTCAAGCCCCTGCAAACGACTATGCAGACGCAAGATATGTCAGTGTGCTGGGCACTACCAAAGAGGAGGATGGGGAGTCGAGTTTGAGTCCACCCTGCCTCCCTCCTGAAGGAATACACCTCTCTTTTCTCTGTTAATGTACCTTCCTGGCCTGCTGCCATTTCAAGGCCTCTGTTTTCCCTCTATTGGATCCTCTCCCACCTTCCATGTGATCATTCCCCTCAATATAGAGGTTTGATTCTGTGAGAATTGACCTGTTGTAGCAATATACATTTATTCAGTGTTTCAGAGAGCTGTTCAGCACAAGGTTTCAAAGCTTAAAAAAGGTTTGTACCTGTCAACTCCATAATTTTACTGCTCAGCATTTATTCAAAGATTAGCTCAGAAAGTTCACTGAAATATTTACAATGGTCAAATAAATCACAGTATGTTCATGAGATGGGAAAATGCAATATCTATTAACAAGTCAGATTGTAGCGAAATACTCACTTGTCAAGATACTGGCAATATGTTCAAAATGGAAAAATGCTAGAAACCAAACAATGAGTCAGATATAATTTTTGTAAATTCAAAAGAAAAAATTCCTGTAGAAAAAGAATATATCAAAGTGTTCATAGTCATTAGCATCGGGTCTTGAGGTTATTGGTGATTTTATCTTTCTTTTTGTATTCTAATTTTATACAAGGAGTATGTATCATTCTTGAAATAAGAAAATTGTAATAAAAAGTTGCTTGTTTTTTTTTTTTTTTAAGAATTGATCTCTTAGAATAGGAATTGGCAAATGGTGGCCTAATTTGTGTCACCTACCAGCTTAAAATGATTTTTGCATTTTTAAGGGGTTGTAAAAACAAGTAAACAACAAGTATGTACAGAGACCATATGTACCCCCACAAAGCCTAAAATATTTATCATCTGGCCTTTTGCAGGAAAAGTTTGCCAGCCCCTGTTTAAAAAGTTTGGGGGGGTCATTTTAGCAAGGCTTTAGGCCTTTAGGGGTTAGCACCCAGTTCTCATTCACTCACTGTTTTTCAGTATTTGAATTAAAAATAGGTAGTGAATACCATATGGCTAATTGTATCTTTTGGGCACCTCAGAGACTCACCTCTGACCCTGTCCCCCGAAGTGTGGTACCAAATCCTTCACCCATCTCTATTCACGGAATACGTGAAGCTACACAGGCTTTGTGTGGTGGGTGAAGGATTTGGGGAGCAGTGACTACTTCTCTGACTCTTCTGCTAGCAGTGCTGTAATGAAACAAATTAGGATCTGGTTAAGGACCTATCAAATGTGTTTTTCCCACAGAGGGCTCAAGAGAGGTTGACCGGAATGGGCTGAAATAACTTTTCAGAGCAGAGGTTTCGGTCTGTCTCTAAATCTTGCTGTTCTCTCTTCCCAGCCCTGAGTACTCCCTCTTTGTGGGGGACCTGACCCCAGATGTGGATGATGGCATGCTGTATGAATTCTTCGTTAAAGTCTACCCCTCCTGTCGGGGAGGCAAGGTGGTTTTGGACCAGACAGGCGTGTCTAAGTAAGGCCTTACCTGTAATTGTTGCCTACTCTGCTAGTTGCAATATCCTTCTCTCCTAGGTGGAGGTGTTACAGGTAGACCATGTCGCATGGTGGTTAAGAGCAGAGGCTCTGGAGCCAAATTGCCTGGTTTGAATGCCAGCTCTTATACTGGCTAAGGGTAATACAGTAGACTAGTTACTTAAGTCTGACCCTGTTTCCTCACCTATAACATAGGGCTGGTTAATAATATCTGCTCATAGGGTTAATATAAAGGTTAAATGATGTAAGGTAAATAAAGCACATAGGGAATGCTTTATAGGTATTTGCTATTTTAATTGTTATTGTTCCTGAGCCTTTGAGAGTTAGAAGTTTTCCACTCCAGAAATAGAAAAACCTTAAGATATATCATTCTCGATCAAAATAATTGTTACAAGCTCAGGCTTTGGGAATCTGACAGGCCTTCATTTGAATTCTGTCCCTGCTATTGAATTTTAGTTCCTCATCAGTAAAATGGATATCACCTGCATCAAATTGTTGGGCCGTTCAATGAGGTAACCCTGGTATAATCCTCAGCACAGTGCCTAGGATGTAATATGTGCTCCTTAAATGTTAGCTCTTATTCTTTTACCCCCACCTAGAATATGAGCCCACAAGAGCAGGAACCTTTTCTCTCCTGTGACTGCTGAGTCCCAGTTCCTAGCACCATACCTGGTATACAGGGCAGTCTCAGTGAATGTTTGCTGAATGAGCTTGTATAACTATTACTGTAATAACTGATAATAATAAGTCCTTTTCTAGCAGATTGGGAGGGAAGCTACTATTTGGGAAGAGACAAGAGCCCCACAGGGGAATGGTGAACTGAAAGTAGGAATGCCTGCAGATCCAGGGATTGTCCTGTGCTGCAAGCCGACACTGCTCTGTGGCACACCTCCTCAGGTGTGGCCCTCACCTCTTCCCACACGGTGTAATGGTCTCTCTCACTCCCTCCCAGCCCCTTCTCCTTTCACCACTCGTGCCCACCTTCTTAACCTTTCTTCTTTTCCATGCCTCCATTGTTAGATCACCTTCATAAAATTTGTGATCAAAATAGTAGGTTTGTTTTTT
>PVKY010001803.1:0-29358 GCA_004027775.1 Bradypus variegatus | reverse complement strand
GATGTGCCCTGGCACACTGCGGCCCCTCCGTCCCAGCCCCGATGTGCCCTGGCACACTGCGGCCCCTCCGTCCCAGCCCCGATGTGCCCTGGCACACTGCGGCCCCTCCGTCCCAGCCCCGATGTGCCCTGGCACACTGCGGCCCCTCCGTCCCAGCCCCGATGTGCCCTGGCACACTGCGGCCCCTCCGTCCCAGCCCGGGAGGGAAGCCGCTCCCGCACGCCCACCCCGTGGGGCCCAGCACCCACCTTGCCTCACCGGCCCTGCTGGCTGACACTGTGTAATCGGTGGCACGTTTAGACAGATGCTAAAGCATTTAGGGGTAAATGACATCGTGTTTGGAATTTGCTTAAAAGTAATGCAACAAATCAAGTGGAGGAAAAGATGGAGCTAGTGTGGGGAAAATGCTGGCTGTGGTTGAAGGTGGGCAACAAGTACAAGGGCGAGTGTATGTCTGGAAACTTTCATGGTAAAAACAAAAACAAGAGGAACATTATATGAAAGAATTATAAAATAAAACTTACATAATGATGTTAAATGAACAACTAGCCCCTCGTCAGTGCAACGAGTCCTTAGACCCGTTCAGCTCTTTTAAAGGTGAACATACAGAGCCACCTGTTTGGCCCCATCTTCTCTTCAACTTATCACTGACTACTCCTCTAGTGAAGATTTATAAATATTTTAGATCCTGTCAAACTGCAGGAAGGATAAAGGACAAGGAAAGGAGGAGACAGTCCCCTCCCTTAACTTCTCCGGGATAAGCCTTGGGAAAGCCCCTTGTCACCGGCAGGTGAAGAAACAGGCCACACAGTGATGATATTCAAAATCCTCAGCCACAAAAATAAAGGCCTTTTATTTGGTTTCTCTGTGCTGCACAGGAGTGCTGAGCACCTCCTGAGCCCAGGGACGCTTCCAGCCACACTCGCTTCTGCTCCAGGGGCCTCTGCCCTGAGGCCGCTGGTCATGGGAGAAGCAGCTGTGACCTTTGACCTTCGACCTTCGGGCCCCAGCATGACCTCCGCCCGACTCCTAGGGGGTCACCTTCCTGTAGGTGATGTGAAGATGCTGCGTCAGGGGCTGGGTAGTGGTTGCCATGGAGACTGTCTGCTCAAGTTTGCCTTCAGAATTCAGCCTAAATTTTCGGGTAATCTAAGCAGAGAAACAAAAAGAACGAACACAAACACCTCAGTTTTATCCTCAAGAGACTTTGCAAATGCTCAGGACCCTGCCATGTGCCAAATGCCGCTGCGGGTGCCTCCAGGAGGACTTGTCACAGGCTAGAGGCCGGGAGCGGCCCAGGGGTGCCCTGAGCTGTCGTGTGTGTCCCTGAAGGAGCAGTCGAGGCCCCTCTGGAGCCTCCGTTTCCAACGAGAAACCAAACATGTGGGGACGAATCCCAAATGAGAGAGTACTGCGGTTTCAGAACTTTGTGTGAAAAAACTTGTCAACATTATTAAATGAAGTATGAGATCATGACAGATGTCAAGAGGGAACTTGCCATCATTGTCCCAGTTTCAAGAATACGCCAGGGGTTCCAGAAGTGCATCCTGGAGCTCTGCTTCTGACCGTGGTCAGAAAAACACAGACAAGCTGCATTAAACATGCATTCAAAGACATCAGAGAACCGCTGGGGTGGCGAGGCCAGAGGCCCGGGAGAAGGGAGGCTGGGCGAGGCCCCAAGGTGAGCAACAGCGTCCGCAGGTCGAGGGGTGAACACCGGGGCCCTGGGCCTGCGAGGAGCGGCACCTGGAACGCGGCCTCACCCCAGGCTGGCCTGCCGTGCTCTGCCCTCTGTGACCAGTGGCCGCATGCTCAGGACTGCTCTCAGGGGAGATGACACCTGCCAAAGCCTCAGATCACCTCCACGGTCCTTTGTAACGATGCCAGCAGATAAGCCTAAACCACTGCTTGCCAAAAGGAAAAGCAGAAAAGGGGAACAGGCCCCTGCCCCTGCTTGGAGATGCCGACACTGGAGTTCTCAGGAGACCAGATGGAGAATTTACACAGAGAACAGGCTCTACCACAAACAACAACAACAAGAAATTCTGTAACTGGAAGATACAAAAAGTGAAATTAAGATCTCGATAAACAGGATTAACAGCAGCTTAGACACAGTTTAGGAGAAGGCTGGAAAGGTTGGAAAATGGCCAGGAGAAAATACCCAAGCTGAAGCTTGGAGGAAAGAAAGGAAGGGAAGTAAGGTGGGGAGTGGAAGAGACACAGCAGGAGCTGTAAGAACCTGTAGCATATGGGTAACGGGTCTCACAAGAAGAGAGGAAAAAGAAGAGTGAATTTAATAAAGTAACATGATAAAAGACCAATGTACAACAAGCAGTTGTATTTCTATATACTAGCTAAGAAATAACTGGAAATTAAAAAAAAATAATTTATAACAGCACTCAAAGCCATGAAATACTTAGGGATAATTCTAACAAAATATGTGCAGGACCCGCATCCTCCAAAGCACAGGACAGTGTTGAGGAAAACCTGAATAAATGGAAATATTCACCATGGCACTGGATTGGCTGATTTATTATTATTTTTTAATTCAGTTTTATTCAAACACATTCACATAACATACAATCATCCATGGTACACAGTCAACCGTTCACAGTATGATCATCTAGTTATGCGTTCTTCACCACAATCTATTTCTGAACATTTTCCCTACATCAGAAAGAATCAGAATAAGAATAAAAAATAAAAATGAAAAAAGAACACCCACACCATCCCCCCATCCCATCCCATTTGTCATTTAGTTTTTATCCCCATCTTTCTACTCATCCATCCATACACTAGATAAAGGGGGTGTGATCTACAAGGTTTTCACAATCACACTATCACCCTTTGTAATCTACATTATTATATAATCATCTTCAGGAGTCCAGACTGCTGGGTTGGAGTTCGGTAGTTTCAGGTATTTACTTCTAGCCATTGCAATACATTAAAACCTAAGAGGTGTTATCTATATAGTGCATAAGAATGTCCATCAGAGTGACCTCTCGACTCCATTTGAGATCTCTCAGCCACCGACTCTATTTTGTTTCATTTTGCATCCCCCTTTTGTTCAAAAAGATACTCTCAGTCCCACGATGCCAGGTCCAGATTCATTCCCGGGAGTCATATCCTGCATTGCCAGGGATGTTCACACCCCTGGGCGTCGGGTCCCACGTAGGGGGGAGCACAGTGAGTTCACCTGCCAAGGTGGCTAAGTTAGAGAGAGAGAAGGCCATATCTGAGCAAAAAAGAGGTACTCAGGGGGAGACTCTTAGGCACAATTATATGCAAGTTCAGCCTCTCCTTTGCAGTAACAAGCCACATAAGGGCAAGTCCCATGATCAAGGGCTGGCTGATTTACTTTTAAGATGCTACTTCTCTGCAAATTGATCTAGGAAGGCAAGCACTCCCAGTAAAAACTTTTGTAGAAACGGACATGCTGATTTAAAAATTCATATGGAAATGCAGAGGGTCTCAGGAGAGTCACAACAACTTTTTTTGGGGGAAAAAAAAAAAGAACAAAGCAGGATGACTCAGATGAGCTGATTTTAAGGATGAGAGTGAATCTGTGACCCCAGTGCATGGTCAGGCACGGAGACGTGGGGGCAGACAGCCCAGGATGGATGTGGACATGTGGACAGGGAGGCAATTTCTGACAGAGGCACACATGCTTCAGGGATGCCAGGGCAGCCCGGCCAGTGGGCCGAGCACTGTGCACCTGGCACGGAAAACCATGATCCTTGACCCCACTCACACCTCACAGAAACATCGAGTCCACAGGGAGAAGGAAAACATAACATCTCTTGAAGAAAATACAGGAGAAAATCTCTGCAACCGTGGGTCAGGAAAACATTTTTTATATAGGACACAAAAAGCACTAACCCCAAAAGCAAAAATTGGCAAGAAGGAGTTTATCAGTTACAACCTTCTGGTCTTCAAAAGGCACACGGAGAGGTGCCGAGGCTACCGAGCGGAGCAGTGTCCCCACACCCTCTGATGACAGGCTGCCTCCAGAGCCTGCGGCGGACTCGCACGGCTCAGCGAGACGACGACAGCAACCCAGGGAAAAGCCGGGCACACGCGGCGGACCTCACACCACAAACAAGAAATAAGAGCGGCAAATAAGCATTGTGAAGAGCGCAGCGTCACCACTCACCAGTGAAGAGCAAATCAACACCACAGCGAGGGGACCAGGGCGAGGGGCGCTCCCTGCACCTCCGCGGACGTCAGTCGGCGTGACCACGTGACTCAGCAATCCCAGTCCCAGGAGAAACGAAAACCACGTCCACACAGGTGCGTTCACAGACACTTCCAGTCGCTTTACCCAAGACAGCCCAGATGCCCACAGATATGGATAACGGGTGACGGAGGGCAACGCGGTTGTGCCGTGGACTACGGAATTGTCGATGCAGCAGCAAGAAGGAATCTCAGAAATGTGGTGCTGGCCACAGAAACCAGACCCGAACACGCGCATGTTGTGCGGCTCCATTTAGGAGCCTGGGATGTGCAAGGGCAGAACAGAAGGGCACGAGGGCCCTCCCGGGAGAGACGGACGCTGTACGTCTGGGTGGGCGGAGGCTGCACGTACATGTCAAAACTCGCCAGACTGCAAGGCTTGAACTGTACAGCTTCCATCTGGGCTGATGGTAAAGTTTTGGTAGTGGATGGTGGTGGTAGCACAATGTGACTAACAGCACTGAATTATATGTGTGATTGTGGCTAAAAGGGGAAATTTTAGGGTGTATATATATGTTACCACAAAATAAAACAAAACAAACAAAACTTAAACCTTGCACTTGAAAGGAATGTACAGACTGTATGTAAACTGATGTTCAAAAGGTTCAGCCACAGCAACTGGAGCGTGGCCCAGGGGCGGACAGGTGTGGGACGGAGTGAGGCGCTGTGCCCCATGAGGCCCTGGCGTGGCAGGGCAGTGCCGTGGGGCAGAGGGCAGGCTCCCCGAGGAAGGTTGGCGCCTCGTCACCCAAGGGAGGTGGAAGCGGCCCCCACCTCACACCATGCACAGAAGTCAGCTCCAGCTGGATGAGAACAAATTGGAAAGCTTCCCCCCCAAAAGAGAACATTTTTGACCTTGTGAGCGGGATGCTAAGATCTGAATCCATTCTAGAAGACACTGGCAAGTTGAACCACTGAAATGTAGAACTTTTGTTCCTCAAAACGCAAAACACAACAGGCGAAAGGCATTGGCGGCCGGGAGAAGACGCCGCCTGAGGACAGCAAAGGGCTTCTCTCGAAATCCTCCAGCGACCCCGAGATGTCAGCAGAGAGGATGGCTTGGAGCACACTCCATGTGACGGGGTGTGGCCACAAGCTGCCCAAGCTGGGCAGGGGGACCTGGGAGTGGGACGGGAGAGTGAGTGCCCCCAGGCATCCAGCACAGCTGGAGAGCATCTGCGCGTGGTTCTGCTGGGCCAGGCCTCCCTCCCCAGAGGCCAGGGCCCCTGGGTGCGACCCCAGGTGCCCCCGGATCGTGCCACCATCCCTGTCCTGGGTGAGTGGCCAGCTCAGCACTGTGGCCTTCACCACCTGGGTCGCCAGGAAGGCCTCGGAGCAGCTCCGGGAGAGCTAGCGGTGGCACTGCTTGTGCCAACCTCGTCCCCATGGGGTGGATGCGATAGTGGCGCCCCTGTGCGTGCGGAGACAGCACGCCCGGGGCTCACTGCACACGGGGGCTCCTGCCACACCCTCAGCAGGGGCCTGTTCACACCACCAGGGCCGTCGGGGAGACGCTGGCTCACCCTACAATCCAGCACTGACCCCAAAGCAAGGCGACCCCAGCAAAGGCAGAGGTTCCACACCTGCATCAACTCCTGCTCCCCCAACTATTAAAAAAATGGCAATACAGGGTTTTTCACAGACACGTTCACAAGGACAAGAGAACGCCGTGTGAGTGGAAGAGGCCCGTCACAAAGGGGCTCAGGCTGTGGGTGCCATTCACACGGAATGTCCAGAACAGGCTGTCAGGGCTGGAGGTGGATGGAGAACTGTGGAGTGATGGCTAAAGGGTGCGAGGATGCTTTCCGGTGTGACGAAAATGTTCTAAAACGGATTCTGATAGTTGCTAACTGTGAATACACTAAAAACCACTGAATTCTATGCTTTAAGTGGGTACAATGGATGGTATGTGAATTGTATCTTACAAAAGCTGTTAAAAACACATGAGGATGTATTTGCAGGGCTCCCCTGAGGAGCTGGGGAAAATGTGGAAATGTTGGATTTCACCACCTGGGTTATTCGTGATATTCTAGCAAGCATTGGAGGCTACCAATTTAGTAGGCTGAACCCTCTACCACGGGACTTGCCCTTATGAAGCTCGTTACTGCAAAGGAGAGGTGAGGCCTCCCTGTAACTGTGCCTAAGAGCCTCCTCCTGAATGCCTCTTTGTTGCTCAGATGTGGCCTCTCTCTAGCTAAGGCAGCTCAGCAGGTGAAATCACTGCCCTGCCCCCTACATGGGACCTGACTCCCAGGGGTGTAAATCTCCCTGACAACACAGGATATGACTCTAGGTGATGAGCCTGGACCTGGCATTGTGGGTTTGAGAACATCTTGACCAAAAGGGGAAGTGAAATGAAACAAAGTTTCAGTGACTGAGAGATTTCAAATGGAGTTCAGAGGTCACTGATGGGCATTATTATGCACTACATAGAAATCTTGTTTCAGGTTTTAGTGTATTGGAATAGCTAGAAGTAAATACCTGAAACTATCAAACTACAACAGCTGCATAACTGTAGCTTACATGGTGTGACCGTGTGACTGTGAAAACCTTGTGGCTCCCACTCCCTTTATCCAGTGTATGGACAGGTGAGCAGAAAAATGGGGACAAAAACTAAACAAAAAATAGGGTGGGATTGGAGGGGATGGACTGCTTTGGGTGTTCTTCCTTACTTTTTTTGTTTTTTGGAGTAAGGAAAATGTTCAAATATTGATTGGGATGATGAATGCATAACTATATAATGGTGCTGTGAACAGCTGGTTGTACACTGTGGATGCTTGTAGAGTATGTGAATACATCTCAGTAAAACGGAATTAAAAAGGAAACACAAATGTGTGAGGCATACTGGGGCACAGGTGGAGTGTAAAACAACCGTGCCCCCCGCAAAGGGTGGGACCCAGCCAAGCACAGCCGAGAGCAAGGGTCCAGCCCAGAGCTGGAGTTCGAGACGACGCCACAGGGAGAGGTTTCCACCAACCCGTCCAGCCAGGGTGCCAGCCAGGGGGGGCCACAGCCATCTATCACAGTCCCCTCTGCTAGGAACAGACACCCAGGGGTGCCTGTGTGCAGAAAAGGGCCCAGGCGGCCGCCCGACGACTGCCTGGAAAGGTTGGCTTGCAGGGTGGGCCTGGGCTGGGGTCTGGGAATGTGGACTCCACTTCAGGAGGGTGCTCGGTGGGCCTGTGAACCCGTGCTGTCCGGCAGACGGCCCTGTGTGCCGGCCTCCCCTCAGGGCTCTGGGGCACAGGTCCCTGCCCGGCAGAGGTGCCTACGCAACCAGCAACCCTGGGCCCCGAGGCTCCATGGGCTTCCCAGTGGGCAATGTCATACATGTGCTGCCACAGTGCACTCTGGGGAACTGGGGGTGTCCCTGTGACCCCACGGGGAGAGGATTCTGGGGTCTCGCACCTGGTCACCCCCGGACCCTGCCTCACGTGTCTCTTCCCTTTGCTGATGGTGCCATGGGGACGGCCGGAAGCAGAGGCCTTCTAGGAGTCGCCAGGCCTGGGGGTGGTCTGGGGACCCCCAGCACACCAAATGTCTAAGGAAACCCTCAACATGAAATACAGAGAGCAAACCAAGGAAACAGAAAATTTAAAACACAAAGGAACACAGCCCTAGAGGAAGAAAACAAAGAACAACCATTAATATCCTCAGAGAGAGGAGAGAACACTACATCCATGAAAGAAACAAAAACAGGATGCAAAGAAAAAGGAGCATGCAGAGGACAGAGGAGAGTTTGTGGAAATTAAAGGTTTGATAGCAAAAATAAAAAATTCACTAGAATCGTTGGAAGAGAATAAGAAAGTCTCCCAGAAAACAGACCAAAAGGACAAAGAAATGAGGGGAAAAGGGGACGTGCGATCTGAAGATTAGGATGGCCTGCAAGGTGTGGCGTCCAGGGAGGCTGGCGGGAGAGTCCCAAGCCAAGCAGGCAGCCTCGCCCGGGCAGACTCCACAGCTCCGGGGGAGGGTCTCCACTCAAGGAAACGCAGGGTGGAATTCAGGTACTGGATCTGAGTGCACAAAGATGAGTGTCAGACAAACGGACAACAACAGGGCTTGGTGTGAAGTTAAGCGATAAATGCATGAAAACCAAAGAAAAGATAAAACAGGACAATGATTACTCTCGACAGGCAGGTCAAAAAGGAAAGTCATCGCGGACCCCGTGGCTGAACTGTGAGCTCCTCAGGACACGGGCCCCCATAGAGCCACAGCGTCGCCTCCTGGGGTGGGGTGGGTATGCGTGGGAACCAGGTAGGGTCCGGGGCATTGGGGAGAGCAAACTCTTCCACTGAGAAGCAGCAATAAATACATTATTGATAAACATGGAGCTACATGCTAAAAGAATCCACCGAAAGTGCTGGACGCGGTTATCCCTGGGAGTAGGAGTGGGGTCAGACGTGCAGGAAACTCGCAAACTGACAGATCAAGGAGAAAAGACAAAGGGCAAAGGAGACTGAATATTACAATTAACAAGTCTGATTTTAAAGATACAGAACTCTGCACCCAGCTGGGAACACCCATTCTTTTCAAACACCACTGGGAAAATTAGAAACACTGTGTGTTAGGCTGCAGAGAAAGTTCCAGCACATTTAGGAAAACTGTAATGACAAGGACCACATGTTTTGACCACTGTGAGCAAACCCAGCAGGACATATGGACACGGAGCACCCCTGGTCCCCTGGGAGCCCGTCACCCACCTGCCGTCCTCCATCGGGCCTTGCGATTCCCAGCCACGGGGCTTCCTTCCTTGCTGCCGACCACATCAACCCATGTGCCTGCTGAACCTGCCTCTCCCAGCTCTGCCCCCGCTGGGCCTCCTCACTGCCTGCTGTCTCTGCCTCCTCCCTCCCTTGCAGAAACGAAATCAAACCTAGTTCTCCAGTGAAAGCCAAATAAACAAAATCCAAACAAAACCCTGATAAAATAGGTATGTTTTGGCACGTATATTCGAGAAAAAAAACACACACACACACAATATCAGAAAAATAAAGGGGACACAGACAAAATACGATCTACCACTTCTCTAGATGAAACTGACACTTTTCCTGGAAAATCTGAATTTGCAAACAAAGAAAGGAGGGAAAGCTGGACGAATCAAGACCCTTGGAGGGAATCAAAGTGCGGTGAAGACTAGGGCTTCCCTGCCCGGCACAGAGCCCTGGGGTCTTCCCGACTGGCCCACCTTGTCCCGAGAGTCGGAAAAGGTGAGCAGCTCCCCGCCCACTCGACACAGCTGATGCCAGACATGAATACGGATCTCGAAGAAAAGAATTTGCAATAACAGGACAAGGAGGTTTATCCTGGAAAAGCAAACACAACTCAACACTTAGTTGACATGAATGGAATTCACGGCACAAAGAGCTTCCGGTAGAAGAAACGCAGCGTCCTCCCAGAAGAGGCTGCACAAACACAACTTGAGAAAATTCACAACCCATTCCTGAGCACAACTCTCAGTGCATGACTCCCAGGGCTCCTTCACCTGGGAAAGGTCTCCAGCCAGGACCCCACAGCCGACCCGAGTGGTGGGACCCCCAGCTCCCCATGGGAGCCCCGAACACGCATTGGCACACGCTCACCTCTGCTCCGTCAGAGCCACAGGAGCCCGGGAGCCGACCACACAGGGCACTCCCCACGCATCCACAACCAGTCCCAGCACGGAGTGGAAAACATTCCCTTCACAATACCAACAAAACCACATGCCCTGAAGACTTCAACCCAATAGGAAATGTGCTGGACCTATGATGACAACTGTAAAGCGATCAAACTTGGCTATCTTCTGAAACTCAGCAAAGACAACCTGAAATCACCAAGACTCCACCGTGCTGCCGCCAGAGGACAAAAGACGCCAGCTCTTGGCAAACTAATACACAGATCAATTCAACCTCAATATAGATTTTATGTACCTTGAGAAGCCCTTTTGAAAGCTGCCTAGAAGAGGAAATGCTTATGAATAGCCAAGCAAATTTGGGGAACAGAACAAGAGGAAATTTCCCTCAGATATGAAGACAAAATGTACAGCTATGATAATGTAAAACATTGTTATTGGTAAAGAAATGGACAAGCAAGTGAGAAGTAAGAGAGGCCATATTTACGGGAATGTGATTTAAGACAAGCAGAGCATTTCTCATCTGTGGTGTTGGGTTCACTGGTCGCCCATCTGGGAAAAGTAGAAGTGTATACAGCATTAGGTAAAAAACAGATTTGAGAGAGAAAAGAGAAGGATATTTGGATCATTTGGGAGCAGAAAACACCTTCCTCAGCAAGAAACCAACCCACACCATAAAGGAAAAAGGCCCCCAGAGGCAACCACAGAAAAGCTTCCAATCTGTGGGGGCAAATGCATCATAAACAAAGCTAAAAACAAGCCACAGACTGGGGAAATATTTGTCACATACATAACAGATGAGAGATTATTAGCCACAGAATATAAAAAGTTTCCACAAAGCAACATGGAAATGACAACCCACAGAAACGTGACAAAAACTATGAACATGAGCAGACAGAACAAGAAAGACCAACGATCAGCAAGCACAGGAAAACGCTCTTCCTCACTCGTGAGTGAAATTCAAAACACGGACGAGATGCTGTTTTTTATTTATCAGATTCAAAGGGATCAAAAAGTCTGGAATGGACCATGTTGGTGAAGCAGTGGGGTAGAGGACGCTGGTGCGATGCTGGTGGGAGCACAGATTGTTACAAAAAGCAGGTTAGCGGCATCTATCAAAATTTAAAATGCACCTGCTCATTCTTTGACCCAGCGACAACTGGGAGAAATACAGTAACAAATAAGTTTGCAAAAGCAGACAAAGCCAACGTAAAAGAAGGCTATGGCCGCTGCAGTAGCCACAAATCTCTGTCCTTAGCCAGAGACTTGGTAACTAAGTTATGGGACAGCTGTACTCTGGGATGATGTGCAGAAGTGAAAATAATGATGTAACACTGAAGACAGAAAGGTCTCCAAGATAACATGGTAAGAAAAAAATGAGCCAGGGAATCATGTGTAATCCCACTTATAATTTAAAAATATTATCAAAGAATTGATATTTGATGGGGATGTTTGGGTGGCTGGATGGATCCTTAAATGGTGAATGGATGGTTGGGAGGGAGGATGGATGGGTGAACAGGTGATGGTTAAATGGTCAATGGCTAGCTGGATGGGTGAATGGGTGACGGTTAAATGGTGAACGGATGGACGGGGTGGGTAGGCAGTAAGTACAGTAACGTGTCCTTGGTAGAACAGATTGGTGTTCACTATAAACGTCTTTCAACTTTGCTGGGTGTTTGAACATTTTCATAATAAAACTCTTCCATGTGTAGGTGTGTAGGTGTGTGTGTATGCATGGAAGGAGGCATACCACAGAGTTCTGCTTCGGGAAAAGGGTGAGATACTTATGCAGGGCTTGGAATTTTTCCCAAATACATATTCACTTATTATTTTGGTAACTAAATTATTTTTGTTAAATACGAGGAAAGAATTTCTGTAACAAGCAGGCAAAGTTCTGCCCCAAATGTTGTTCAACGAACTTTTCTGGCCTCATCCAGGGAATGAGGGCTGCGACTTGCTCACGGGTCTTCTTGTGGCGCTGGGATTGGTTGGTGCCTGGCTGTAATCCTCAGCACAGGAAAATAAATGTTTACTGAAAACCCACAGCAAGGAGACAAATGCATCTTGCTTTCAGTGGTGCAGGAGAGAATCTATTCAAAGTAAAATTATTACATATCTCTGTAACAAACTCTAAAATAAATCAGAGTAGTGAATGTTTGTTGTGTGTTTTTATGAAACATTTCCACATCCAACTTTTTCAATACAGAAAAGTTTTTAGAAGTCAAACCTGACAAGTCACTGATGGTATAAAATTAGTCTTGTAATTAAATGAAGTATTTCCGTTAAAGCAATGAGGCTGATGGGTGAGCCACTGAAGGGAAAGACTAGACGCTTATAACAGACAAAACAGATGGACGGAAAGAGAAAGAAGTAAAAAACCACATTACTTTCAAATGAACACAGCCCAGGTTCAGGCCACAGAATCCAGGCTGCGTGTGGATTTCCGCCGCATGTTCTCCCACAGCTCGGTTCACCTGGTGGCTCCTGGGAAAGGGTCTGCCCAGGCACTGGGCCTGCTCACCTGTGCCACGTGGGGCTCCTTGGCAAAGGAGATCCTGGCGATGGAGTGCGACGCAATCGACAGCTCCTGCCCGTTTACCTCGCCCTCCTCCACCTCCACGATGCCTGGAAGGAGGGGCTGCGTCAGCGCGCTGTGGGGCCACTGGGGCTCCCCGGGCACAGGAGGGGCTGCGTCAGTGCACTGTGGGGCCACCGGGGCTCCCCGGGCACACATGCCTGCCTGTGCTGCGTTCTTGGCTGCGTAGGTCTTACCAGAATTGTTCAGACCCAAGGATTCTGGAGGAGACCTGAGCTTTGCAGCTGTGGAGGTGACACAGTTCCTCCTGCCTATGGCTGACCTCCCCAATGGCAAGGGGACCTCTCTCCCTACTGCCCGTGGACAGGGCCCCTCGGAGCCGGCCATGAAGCTGCCCCACGTGGCCTGCACTGCCAGGGGAGGGAGATGTGGGTAGCGGAATGGACACCTGGCTTCTGCCCAACCTCCAGGCCCCACCCCAGGCAGCCCTGTTCTAGGCCGTGTGGCTCTGACCATCTGCTGCTGCCAGGCAGACCCCTGGAAGCTGGCAAGGTGATGTGAGGCAGGCACAGGCTCGAGTAAGTTTTAGTCAGTGAACTCAGTTGAGTTAAATATTTTAGAGCGAAACACACCGGGGAAAACCAGGCGTCAGCCAGTGACCGCTGGAATTCCCTGCTCTGATTCCCACTGCACCCCAACCCGAGCCCCAGGGGAGCTGGGTGGGTGCCACTCCTGCCGGGCGACATGCAGCTCGCGAGGAGGAAGCCGGCCGGCTTGCAGCCCGCAGCTCCCACGGGTGCTGCTCACAGGCCGCCCCGCCCCCCGCCCCTGGCCGCTTGGCCTCACCCTGCCCGGCCGTGTCACCTGTGTTCTGGGCACTGACGAAGGCCACCTTGTTGGTGTCAGGCTGGAGGCGGATGAAACCGCACTCCCTGTGCATCGGCCTCCTGGTGTCCACGTGGAAGGCGCTGAACCTGCGGGCAAGGGAGGTGTGAGCCTGGCAGAGGCTGTGGATGGCGCGTTCTCACACGGCCCCTCCAGGCCCCCCTCAGCGTGAACAAACGCACACTCCTCGCCCGTTTGGAAGCACAGAAACATCAAGACCACGGGGCCGGGGAGTGAGCCTGAGGGGCCCTGAGCATGGGGGAGCTCTCGTCGGAGTACAGTGGGGAGGCTGCACACACTCCCTCCGACTGGAAGTGGCCCTCCCCACCCACCTCCCACACACTGCCCACTCCCACCCACCTGCCCACCCACTGCCCACCTCCCTCCCACCTGCCACCCGCCAGCCTCCATGGAGGAAGGGGTGGCCCAGGGGCTTATGGACGAGAACGGTGCAGCACTCGGGGGACCGAAGCTGAGTGAACCTGGGGAGGACCACCTGTTGGGAACCACTCTTGCGATCTACTTTCAGGGAACAGTGGGCACTCTTTAAGCACACTGAAAGAATAAAGTGCTGCATTTTCCCCCAGGTTACTGTTTGTCTTCTGATCGTATTTAGGGTATTTAGGGCATTTAGAAAAACCCATGTGGTGTTCGTCTGGATATTTCCCATTTCTCTTTCTTCCCCTTCACTAATCCTCTTCTCAGCTGTATCTAATCTGTGGTTAAACCCATTTATTGAATTAATTTCAGTTACTGTACACTTTCCATTGGGGAAACATGAAAATGGTCTGGGTATTAGCAGAAAGGAAACATGCTGAAAGAGAAAGATGGCCAATTTTTGACTGTAAACAAGCATGATTTGAAATAATAAACACAATATGATCTCAGTTTAGTAAAAAAAAAAAAGTGAATGCACATTTGCATGTACGCGTGCAACATAGCCACGTGTATATATGTTGGTTCAGGGACATGGAAGTGCAGGAAAGCACACACCTGCACATGCTGGTACATGTGATTATTTTATTTTTAAGATCTGGAAGAATGAACACTGGGGTATCAACCATGTTTGTCCCAGGGCGAGGGAACAGGATGTTTGTATTGAGGTTCATATGATTTTCTTTCATGTGTATTTACTGGTTTTATAATACTAAATAAATTCTTTGATTTCCTATCATGTATATCTACTGGTTTTATAATAATAAAAGGCTGATTTTTTTAAAAGGAAGTATGCAAATTTCCTATTTTATTAGGAATCAATGTCAATGGATGTTGAACTTTATCCTACGTCTTCTTAGCATGACTGATGATGATACATGACTTTCCTCTTTTTAGCTATTATCATGCTTAAAAGTCCCATCAATTCCTATAGTAAGAAACAGGAACAGGTCCTGAATTGAGGCATGGTTTCTAAGCGGCCTGCATAATTGCTGCAGATTCACGGGGGTAAGTAAGAGAGATCTGTGTCTCGAGCTGTGAACACTGATGCACACGTAAAAGCTAACTTATAATTCCACCGGCATTACGAGCTGCTGTGTGAACCTATCTCTGGGATTCCCAGAGATAAACTCCTGACAGGTCAATGTGGGTGACTACACTGTGTAAGCGTGTGCTCTTTCTCTCTTTTACCCCAACCTCTAATATGAAATATATTTCATATCCTAATCCACAACACATGTATCTGTGTTAAAAAAACAATGTTTATCATTATATATATAGACCATTCTATTTGCCTAAATATAAATTATAATTTTTACACTATTTGACATCATTTTTCTTTTAATACAAATAGCAACAAAAAAAACCTGACTCCCCAATCCTCAAAAGGGCCATGAGCTGTGGTTTATAAGATGCTCTTTATGCTGTTCTTGGTTATTCTGTGCTATCTGGAATTTCCACCTTTTGGTTTATGTGAAGGGATATCCCTTTGCCAGATCCATGCAATGAAGAGCAATATGAAAAGGGTACAGACAAGCAACCAGATCTTCTAAATCCCTTGGAGTTGTCAGGCATTATACAAAGTGCACCAAGTTAATGTAACGAGAATGTTAACATGTAATGTGTAGGAAAGGGAGGGAGGGAATATTTGATGCACTCCTTCACTGTACTGCTTTGCAGCTGAGCAGTAACGCTACTGACTCACTTCCCCTCCTGGGCCGTCACCCCTGTCAGGGCAGCACGACCCTCCCGGTGGTGTGGGTGGCAGGGGAGACCCCGTCAGGGGACCCCAGGACTGTGACGCTGCCAAGGAACCGCGTGCCCCGCCTGCAATGAGCGTGGCCTTGGGGAGCCCATCAGGACACCCGCCTATTCCTGAGCTCGGATCACCAGGCCCATCGTCTGGGGCAAGCCTGGTATCTTCTAAGACCTGAGGAGCCACAGGTTCTGTTTTCCCACAGGTGCACGGGCTGCAGATGTGGGGCAGGCTCCCAGTCCTGCTCCTGTCACGGGTCCTGCACCTGCTCCGTGCCCCGCCCCTGCCACAGGCCCTGCACCGGCCAGGGGACTTACGAGAAGCTGAGCATGGGCTGGCCTCCGTGGGAGATGTGGGCCTCCTCCAGGTAGCGGAAGGGCTGCCGCATCGGGAGGGCCCCAACTCCAGGGGGGTCGGACAGCCAGGTGCCCAGCATCCAGGACAGCGGCTCCAGCACTGGGTTCATCTCGGGGGGCTCTGTGGACAGAAGGCGAGACTGTCACGCGCCTGCAGAGGTCCCGTGCACCCCAGGCCCAGCTAACCCTCTGGGCTCCACTTAGAAGTGTGCATGGAGGGCCTTTACCGTAAGAGTGTGTGTGAGGATGTCCCTCAGCAGTGTGTGTGTAAAGGGCCTTTACCTGTTAAGAAGCCTCTACCTCAGAAGTGAGTGTGCAGACCTTTCCCTTAGCAGCGTGTTTGTGTGAAGGGCCTCTGCTCCGAGTGTGATGCGGCCAGCCTCCGCCTCAGCAGCAGGTATGGCCAGGGGAGGACACGGACAGGGAGGAGCAATGGGCTCCCGGGCCCGCGGCGGGGGAGCGACGCTGGGCTGGCTGTCATGGCCGAGCTCCCTTGCCTTGTCTGGCCACACTGACGGTTTCTCAGGACTGACCCTGTGCCCCCGGCTCTTGGCCATCCCTAGCCGGCTGTACGGACAGGCACTGCTCCACTCCACCTCTTAAAGAAGGGGTTGGGGAGCAGCTGGATGGGGCCCCAAGGAGCTGTGGGGTGAAGTGTGCAGCTGGACTGGTGGCTCCCCGGCCCCCCAACTTCCCAGCAAGGCCCAGGAAAGGTCTCCCCTGGGTATGGCCCGCTTCACCTACCTGTTAAGCCTCAAATCCAATTCTTTAATCTAAAGAATGGAAACAATCTGTGTGCAACGCTAGGTGTACTGTATTGATGTTACATTTTAGCTAACAACTCCCTAGGCTGAATGTCACATTTTAGTTACCTAACTGAATACGGGTTATTTTTTTAGCTAACAACCATTGGCCTCCACACTGAACGTTGCATTTTAGCTTTTAAACCCGAATCCTGCCAAAGCCGGGGGCCCAGCCCCACGTCCGGACCAGCAACCGCACCATCCACTAGAGCCAATTCCAGCGGCAGACGCACCTGCGGGGTGGGGACCCGGGACCTCCTCAGCCTCTGAGATGACACAGGCTTTGGGCTATGAATTGAAAGCGATCTGCAAAAGGAATATTTAGGAAGAAAGACAGGAACAAAGGCCTCTGGATAAGGAGAAACCAAGTATCAAGTCTAAGAATATCTAGGAACCGAGCGAGGAGGGTTGGGCAGCACAGTCGATGGGGAGGGGGCTACCGGCGTGAAATCGGACACAGGGTGGGTGGAGAGCAAGGAGTGGGTCCTGGGGAGAATCAAGGACAGAGTGGGTGCCGACTTCACACATGGCCAAAACAGGCAGCCGGAGTTAGGAGGGTGGTAAAAGCCATGCCTTCTCCAATCGGGCCGTCTCTTTCAATATTTTCTTTTTAAACTGCCTTGAAAAGTTGTCAAGTAAGGATGGGAAAATGTGAACTCTGACTGACAAAACTTTTGTAATTAGAAAACAAAAACATTTTAAAATTAGGCGTTTAGTTACAATCTTTGATGGAGAGAAGGAATAAAAGGCTCAGAATACAAACATCTAGACTCTAGAAGAACTCTGGTGAAAACAATGTTTAAGGGTTGCTTGTTGTTGCTACCCTTGAATCCACCCACCTACCCACTTACCCACCCATCCATCCATCCTCCCACCCACCCATCATCCATCCTCCCACCCACCCATCCTCCCATCCATCTATCCACCTACCCACCCACCTACCCATCCTCCCACCCACCCACCCACCCATGAAACACTGATTTAGCATCAATTACATGCCAGGCACTCTCCTAGGGAGAGAAGCCCATCAGCTAACTGATAAAGCAGATAACCATCTTGGGAAGCTCACATTCGAACGAGATGGCAGACAACACACAGAGAAATAAGTAAAAGACGCAGAGGGCACAGAGCCTGAGGTGGCGAGGCAGGAAGGGTGACGGGGCCTGTTGGGGAGCCAGATACTTCACTGCACATCTAAAAACCTAATGAAGCAACCACTTTCATGGAGAAAGACCACAAATGAGAACTGCAAGAACTCAGAAAAGAAACGGGAAGAAAATAGAAGATGAAACACGAGCTGACAGAACTTGGCAAAGAAGTATAAGAACAAAACAAAACCACCATCAAAATGAAGCTGAAATTGGAAGAGCGAGCGAGAAAGACTCTGGAAACATAATGAGGGCACAAAGGACGGATATGAGAATAGTGAAAGAAGAAAAAGGAAACAAAGTCGAAAAGGATTAGAAACCCTCACAGGCTGCCAGGAGGAATGTAGTGCGGTGCACCTGCTACGGAAAACTGCTTGGTGGTTCCTTAAAAAGCTAAAGAGTTACCTTTGACCCAGCAATCCCACTTCTATGCACACACCAAGAGAACTGATCACACATGTCCACGGGAAAACTTACACGCGGGTGTTTGTTTACAGCTGCGACCAACCTGAATGTCTACCAGCGGATGGATGGACGAACAAATGTGGCTTGTCCACGTGGTGGAAGATTATTCAGCTGCAAGAGTGAAGTGCTGGAATGTGCTACACGTGAATGAACCCTCAAAAACAGGGCACTGAGTGGAAGAAGCCAGACACAGAAGGCCACCTACTGTGTGATTCCACAGACACAAAATGTCCAGAACGGCAAATCCACAGAGTAAAGTAGACCTCATTGCCAGGGCTGGGGGAGGGCAAGGGGAGGAATGTCTGCTGGACGCGGGGTTCCTTTTGGGGTGATGAAAACATCCGGCATTAGACAGCGGTGCTGGCTGCACAACTCCGCAAATACACTTAAAACCACTGAAACGTACACTCTAAATGGGCGAGTTGTATGGTATGGGAATTATATTTTCAATAAAGCTGGTATCAAAAAAAAAAGGACTAGAGGAGAAAAGTCTGTAACAGAAGACAGGCAAGGGAGAGTCCTCAGTGTAAAAGAAAACACCAAAGCCCGAAAAAGAAGGACTAGGTGGAGACGCTGTTTGGGAAAACACTGGACAGTAAGGAAGCCGGGGCCGCCGTGCTCCAGGGAGCACCACCCAGCGGGCCCTGTGGGCACGCTCCGGCAGGCGCCCGGATGCTGAAGGCGGAAGGCAGCTCTGGGTACCAGCCCACAGCTGGGGCAGGGCTGCGCTCTCGAGGCACAGGGGCAGCGGGAGGATGCCCAGTGGCTGGGCGGCACAGGGTGACGCCACGTGCAAAGACCAGCATTTCAAATAGCTCAATAATTTTAAACTATTCATCACATGAGGAAATCATCATGTTCCAGATACTAAAGGGCTAAGTAAAATAAATTATGACAATGAATGTCCTCGGTTTCTTTCTACCTTTTTCAATGCGGCCACTAGAAAACTTAAAGTCATCTAAGAAGTGTGTGTTGTATTACTCTTGGGCGGTGCTGACACAGAGTTTTCAGCCCTAGAGGACTCAGGCAACAGCTCCCGGGAGCCCTCCTGAAGATGGACCCGCCAGCGGGCACCGAACTCGCTCGACAGAAACAAGGGTCGCAGAGGCCCAGGAGGGGCCGCGGGGCGGGGATGGGTGTGGGCCAGCTGGGGCTGGGAGGCTGGCCTCTCGGGTCACAGACCAAGCAGCCAATGATTTTATCTTAAAAACAAACACCACCAGTAGGTACAGTATAAAATAGTAAGACAAAGCTAAGACTACAAACACCTGTCCCAGCAATAAATGAAAATAAACTGAGCTCAAGTATTTAAAGAAAAGGTTTCCATGGAAGGGATCACAAAGCACCCCCCCCAACTCTTCTGCTGTAAACGAGAGGTGCACCTAAAGTAAAGCACTTCAGAACGTGAACTAGACAAAACTGGGCAAATGCAGTCAGAAAGCACACGTCACCAATCTTCCTGTGAGGTACAAGTCAAGCCAAAACACATGAAAGTGGACAGAGAATGGCACTTTGGATGCTAAGAAATACAACTCACAGTGAAAACACAGCAATCGTGAACACACAAGCACCAAACATAGCACAACACGTATAAAGCAGAAATGGCAGACATACAGAGAAGATGACACAAAGAAACTAAAGGAAATCTCAACAGATCTCTTTCAGACTGTGTCCAAGTACAAAATAAAAACAATGAAACAGAACACCTAATACAATTAATAAGGAAGCTCTGGCAGATTTATATTGAAATTTATAGCATAAATCAGAGAATATCCCTTCTTTTTATGCTCCTTTGGAACACTCATGAAAACTGACTACCTAAAATGGTCAAAAAACCCCTATTAATTCTAAAAAGTAAAACGAGTTTATATAATATTGATCACAATACAAGACTGGAAATTAACAACACAATCAGATGACCCTTAAAAATACTCTGTTGAGAGAATGAAGCCAGATTCAAAAGCGTTCACATTCCATGATTCTATTTAGAAGAAATTCCAGAGCGGGTAGAACTGCTCTAGGGTAAGAGACCAGAATGGAGGAGGCCCAAGGGAGCGAGTGGGCATGCGGACACAGGAGTCGCCAACTCAAGTGGGCACGACTAAGATCTGTGTGTCTCATGGAAACTACCTCATAACAATGTAAAGGCGAAATGCACAAAAACACATGAACAAACATTCAGACAATCAGGAAACCACAGCCCTTTCCCTGGACCACTCCCTGCCTCACAGGAGCACAAGGGGTGAGGGCTCGGGACGTGTCGGGGAGCCTCGATGGGGAGCCTTACCAGGGAGTCTTGTTGGGGTGCCTCCTTGGGGACCTCGAGTTAGGACACATCAGGGAGCCTCGTCAGGGAGCCTTGTTGGGGGACCTCTTGTTGGGAAGCCTCATCGGGGAGCCTTGTTAGGAGGCCTCATCAGGGAGCCCTGGTTGGGACGTGTCAGGGGGCCATGTGAAGGAGCTTCATTGGGGAGTGACCTCCTGGGGCCTCCGTTTCCCGCTGGCTACCTGCTGCGAATTTAGCGTATCAAGAAAAGCCAGAAATCTGGATTTGGGGGTAAAATCTCCCAGTTTTTAAACACGCACAAATTAAAACTGCCACCAACACCCCCGCATGAGCCCTCAGCCCTCCTGGCTCTGCTCTGCCCGTCAGCTGTTGCAGCTGTGGTCTTGCCACACAGGGCAGACGGGGGGCCTGGCGCAGGGCTGAATTGGCCTGTGTAGCATCTGCACCCCTCCTCTGGCCCAGCCCGGGGCAGGAGCTGTGCCCGACCAAAGAGGCCCTGCCCTTCCCTGCCCCCTCGCGCCCCCTGCATGTGCCCGGCCCCTCCTGCCTCCCTCCATGGCCTGTGAGTAGCAAGGCTTGGTGGACAACCACCAGCCCGTGTCCTGAGCCAGCGGCACACACAAAGTCCCGAAGAACTCGGTGGCCCTTAGGTGGTTCTAGCAGAGGGGCCTGGGGACTGGCTCCAGGGATACACACAGCGCCGGCAAGTTCCGGAAGAAGCCGCTGTTGGGCTGCGTGTTGTCTGTCATGTACACAGCAGAATGCATCGATGCGAGCCAAGTGTGGGGTTACTGGCCTGCCCGCACGGGAAGAGGCCACCGCCCCTGCTATAAAACACTCGTGGGAACGGGTTAAGGAGAGTTAGTAAGGAGAGGTGAGCAAGCAAATTCCACGTTGTGAGCTGTGTTTCCTGAAGGTCAGTGTCAGGCGGAATGTGAAGCCTCTCTCCCCAGGCCTCCAGGTGGGCCTCAGGGACTCCAACATGGGGGCTCTGCCCCCAGACCCTGCTCACCAGCAGGCAGAAGACAGTTATGCAAGTCACTTTAACAAAAGGCAGAGAATGATGTCACCAGAGAAACAAAGAGTAAGATGACCTGGAAGACCTGGCTGTCCCTCACATGCCAAGGGGCTCCAGCAGGGCCCTCCTGACCAGACAGCAAGGCTGGGCCGGTCTGTGCAAGGGCTCGCCCAACAGGTGCTTTGGGGGCCCTGGGGCAGCAGGTCGGACCTGGGAACAGAGGTCAGAGCCAGGAGTGGGGATGGAGGCCAAAACCACAAGCCAGGCTGGGGCAGGAGACCACACCTGGGGCCGGATGCCAGAGCCGGAAGCCAGGCAGGCAGGAGGCTGGACCCGGCAGAACCAAGCAAGACGGAAGCAGGGATTACACCACCATGTGGGCCGGGAATGTGGGGAGGATGGGAAGGGGGCCAGATGGTGCAGGGGTGCCCAACAGTGGCATGAAGGGCATTTACTGCACCAAATAAATTCTAATACCCAATCCTGCCACACCTGCGCTCTACAATCAACTTGGCAATGACCAGAAGGTGAGCCAAAGTCAGGCCGAGGCTTCAGGAGCCAGAGCCCTTCTGCAGACGGCGCAGTAGCTCAGCTAGCTGCCCCAGGCCTTCAGCTCCTCAGGTGGATTCTGCAGAGAACATCACCTCACGCCGGGGAAAGTGGAAGGCAGAGTCGCTAACTCTATTTGGTAATACCTTGAAAAGAGCACTAGAAAATTCTAAAACTACTTTCCTTTTTAAAGTCAAAAGCGCCATTTTAAAGTAGAAAAGGTACTGCATGACTGGAAGTGAAGACGTGCAACCTGTGCGGCCTCTTCACCTGGCCCCAGGCTGGTGGGGCGATGCTCCGAGCAGGCCCCAGGTTCTTAGACCTCCTGGCTGCTGCTAGTTGTTTTTCATTTTAATGAATTTTAATGTGGACAAGGGAAACAGGCTGGGCACTAAACACAGGTGGTAGGGCGGGTTTATTCTACTCGGCACCATCGGCAGAGGAAGGCTCGTGGGGTCCCCTGCAGGGCTGGGCCCTGCACCTGCCACAAGACCAGGTTCTGCTGACCAAGAAGCTGTGTCAATTGCTCACCCTCACCCCATTCTCACTGAAGCATGCGGGCAGGGGTGGCAACAAGATAATTCTAAAACCAAACATCATGAATTTGTATGTATGTATCAATATTCATTAAAATTTGTATTTTACTCTACAGATACTTCAATAGGAAAATAACAAATTTAAAAAGCAAACAAATAATTAGTACAATAAATAAGGAACCTAGCCTACTTCCCACCTACCACCTCTTCAAATAAATCAGACAGGCCTTTCTCCGCATGTTTTCTGATTTCTTTCTTACTTTCTTTTATTAAAATCTCAGCCAAAATGTAAAAGCAAAAAACTTAGATTTCTGTGAGAAACATGAATTTTCATTTTTTGGCCCCAAACACTGAAAGCAGGCTTACCCATCCCAAAGTTTTCTAAATCCTAGGCACGCCAAGGTTCTTCAAGGTTGTTTTCTGCCTATTGACGGAAATGTTTGCACCTGGCTGCTGAGCGGCTCTGCAGGAAGTGAACGCCAAGTCTGCAGACAGCATTCTGGGAATCGTAGTTTCCCTACACCCGAGTCTGGCTTAGACATTCCTCAGGGAAGACAGCTGAATGCTGGAAGGAGTTTCAGAGATCACGTTGAATTTTACGAATGACAAGCAGGCCCGAGGAGTTAGTGCCCTGAGCAGAGAGCACACTGCCGGACAGGACGCAGATGCAGGAGAGAAAAACAGACCCAGGCAGGTGGAAAAGCTGTTTCTCGCTGGGAACTCTCGGCCCCTCGAGGACTGCCCGCCTGCTCGGCTCTGAAGCAGAGGTGGAGGCAGCTGGGGGGCCCAGGGGAAGGAGACATAGGCTCAGGTGCCCTAGGGGCACACTGCTCAATGCTAGTGTCCAGCACGTTTCTCACCATGCACACTCAGAAAACGATGGATGCTGCCCAGCAGCTTTGTCTTTAAAGGAGTCGAGTGCTCGAGAGGAGCACATGCAGGCCACTGGAGAGCGCTGCCCACTCTGCAGCAGGGGAGCCTGAGACCCACTCACCCCGGAAGCTTTCTGGGCAACACTTGCTTCCCTGGGCAAGGAACCACAGGCGACTTCCCCCGGCTCATTCTTAAGACCCCCAGACTGCAGCTGACCTCCTGCAGCTGGACGAAGAAAGGCTACGGCCTGGAAACACAGAAAGCTGGAAAAGCAGCAGAACAAGAACGTTGCAAATGACCCACATTGTCCTCGGCGAGATTAGACAAAAGCAGGATGCCATGAGAAAGGAACAAAGAGGATATGGGCAAGAGTTTTCACACATTACAACGTTTGCCACAACAGAAGAATTTAGTAGAAGATTGGAGAGAATGTCAGAAAAAGAGAAGGGGGAGTTATCTTCGAAGATAATGCTTATAAAATACTTGATAAAATTCAAAACCCACTTCTGATATCCTTAATACGATTAAGAAATGTTGATTTCAAAGCATACTGAGCAAATTCACACATTCCACAGTGAAATACTAGATCCGTTGCTTTGCATTAAGACAAGAGAAAGACATAAAGGGAAACAAAATAATTATTACTTTCAGTTGTTATGATTGATCATCTAGATAATCCAAAAGACTCGATTGCAAAAACATTAGAACTACTAAGTGAACTCAATAAAATGGCTGGTTACTAAAATTGTTAGCTCTCCTTCACATTAGCAATAAACAAACTAAAATAATGTGGGGAGCTTCCACCCTATCCTCACAACATGAAAAATGCTGAAAACCAAAAGCTTTCCTTGGACTTGTCAGAAAACAGTCTCTGCAGAGACAGCTTCAGCCGCAGCAAGGTCTGCTTCCACAGGGCAGGTGCTGGAGCCACAGCTGCCAGGAACACACCGAGATGGCGACCTCGAGAGATAGCTGCAGGCCAGGAGTGGGTAAGAGTGAGTGGGAGAACCTCCTGGTCTTTTTACCTCCAGGAATCTCACCAGTTCTCACTGTGAAGAGCCAAGAGATAACCACCGTGCTCAGCAGTCTCCGTGCTCAGCAGTCTCCGTGCTGGGACAGTCTCTGTGTTGGGAAAGTCTCCGCATAGACAGTCTCTGTTCTGGGACAGTTTCTGTGCTGGGACAGTCTCCATGCTCAGCAGTTTCCGTGCTTGGTTAGTCTCCATGCTGGGACAGTCTCTGTGTTGGGAAAGTCTCCATGTTGGGACAGTCTCCGTGCTTAGACGGTCTCTGTGCTGGGACAGTCTCCGTGCTTGGTTAGTCTCTGTGCTGGGGCAGTCTCCAAGTTGGGACAGTCTCCGTGCTCAGCAGTCTCTGTGCTGGGACAGTCCTCATGCTCAGGTAATCTCTGAGCTCGGGTAGTCTCCATGCTCGGGTAGTTTCCATGCTCGGGCAGTCTCCGTGTTCAGCAGTCTCTGTGCTGGGCAGTCTCTGCAACAAAGGCGTAGCCTCAATGAAGAGGGCTCCTGAGCTGTAGGGCCCTGAGGGAGGGTGTTTCCTGGCTCCAGGGCCCTCTTGCCCAAGGGACACACGTCTACTGGAGATGGAGATGTGACCCCATGACCACAGAACATGTCCTCAGCCACACCAACAGGGCTGCAGTACAATAACTGCAGATGATGGCAAAGGGGCCACAGAACAGGCTCCATCCAGGGACAACACCCAGAGATGCGGGTGGGGGGTGGGGATGGCAACACAAACTCTAGAGAAAACTGAAGCCCCTGTACCTGCAGCCACAACCAACATTAAACACAGCTCGACTCCTAGCCAGGATGGCATACAGCTATTTCCTCTGTTCCCATTTCCTGATGTCTAACTTTCAACAAAAAACTGTAAGTCATGCTAAAAGGGAAGAAAACACAGTCTAGGGAACCAGAACCAGACTCACTCATAATGCAGACTTTGGAATGATCAGACAGACCACTTAAAGTAACTGCCATTAATATACTAAGAGCTCTAATGGAAAGTAGACTGCAGGCAAGAGCAGATGACGGCAACTCAAAGACAGAATAAAAAAAAATCATGGAAATAAAAGACACTGGAACAGAAATGAGGAAAGCATCTGATGGTCTCACCAGCAGACGAGGCATGGAAGAAGAAGAAATCAGTGAAATTGAAGATGAGTCAATAGAAATATCCCAAACTGAATTGTAAAGAGAGAAATGGACAAATAAAAAAATTAACTGGGACAAAGACAAAATATATAACATTCATGTAATGGTAATAAAGAAGCAGAAGAGAGAATGAAACTGAAGAAATATCTGAAGTAAGAATGGCTGAGAATTTTTCAAAATGAACAACAGACACAAAACCACAGGTCCAGGAAGCTCAGAGGACAGCACACAGGATTAATCCCCCAAAATCAACACCTCCAGGCATATCACATTCAAACAGCAGAACCAAAACAGAGAAACTCTTGAAAGAAGCCAGAGGGGAAAAACACCTTACCTATAGAGGAAAAAAGCTAAGAATTATTTCAGGCTTCTTCCAAAATGAAGCAGAAATAAAGAATTTCTTAAACAAAAACTAAGGGAATTCATCGCCATCAGACAGGGTTTGCAGGAAATGCTAAAAGAAGTTATTCTGGGAGAAGGAAAATGATACAGGTCAGAAACTCAAATCTTCATAAAAGAAAAGTGTTGGAGAAGGAATAAATGAAGGTTAAAGTAAAACCTTGTATTTTTCTTATTATTAGTTCTTCATTGAGCTAATAAATGCTTGTTTCAAGCAATAATAGCAATCTGAAATCAATATCATAATCTTTCCCCTTAGAAAAGTAGATAAAGAGAAGAACTGAAGTTGAAAGCAAGCCAAAGAAATAATAAAAATCAGAGCAGAGATTGAAGACAGGGAAACTATAATAGAGAAAAACCAATGGAACCAAAAGCTAGTTCTTTGAAATGATCAATAAAATTGATCAACCTCTTTCCAGGCTAACCAAGAAAAAAAGAGAGAAAACACATATTATCAGTATCAGAAATAAAACAGGGGTCATCATCATTGAGCCTATGGACATTAAAAGGAAACTAAAGGAATATTATGAATAATCTGTGCCCACAAATTGGATAATTTAGGTGAAATGGACCAATTCCTTCAAAGACACAAACCATCAAAGCTCACACAAGGAGAAAGATAATCTGAAGAAAACTATGTCAATTAAAGAAATTGAATGAATAATTAGTAACCTCCAAAAAAGGCCCCAGGCCCAGAAGGTTCCACTGGTGAATTCTACTAAATATTTAAAGAGGAAAGGATACCAGTTCTCTATACTCTCAGAAAACAGAAGCAGAGGGAACACTTTCACATTTTCTAACTCATTCTACAAAGCTAGCATGACATTGATAAACGAGATGATGATGATACAAGAAAGAAAAACTACAGACCAATATCTTTCATGAGCACAGATACAAAAATCCTAAACAACATATTAACAAATCAAATCCAACAATGTACAGAAATAATTATATATGAAGACCAAGTGGGATGTATTCTAGGTATGTGATTCTGGTTCAACACTTGAAAAACCAATTTAACCCACCACATCAAGAGGCTAAAGGAAGAAAAGTCATGATCAAATAGATGCAGATGAAACTTCTGACAACTCCAGGCATTTGACAAAACTGACCCATTCATGAGTGAAAATGTTCTAGGAATAGAAGGAGACTTTCTCAATTTGATAAACAGCATCTACAGAATACCTACAACAACATTGTATTTAATGGTGAGAAACAGATGCCTTCCCCCTCATGGTGGGAATGAACTAAGGATGCTCCATCTCCCCACCCCTATTCAACATTGTACTGGAAGTCATAGCTGATGCAATAGGACAAGAAAAGGAAATAAAAGGTATAAGTATTGGGAAGGAAGAAATAAAACTTTGTTCACAGATCACATGATTGTCTATGTAGAAAATCCCAAATAATCATCAAAAATCTCCTGGAACTTACATGCAATTAATTATAGCAAGGCTACAGGACACAATTTTTATACACAAAAATCAATTGCTTTTCTATATAGCAACAGTGTGGTAGCTTGAATTATATACCCTGGGGGAAAAATGTACTTAATCCATTCTTATGGATGTGAAACCATTGTAAATAGTACCTCTGAAGATGTTATTTTTAGCTAAGGTGTGGCCCAAATGAATGAGGTTAGACTGTAAATCATATTACTGAAGGCTTTATGAAGAGAAAGCTACATGAAAGAACAGAAGGAGGAAGTCACTAGAATCCAGAAAAGAAAGGAGAGGACATCACCATGTGACAGGAAAGCCAAAGAACCCCAAGGATTGCCAGCCTGCCAGAATGCTAACAACCCTGGGAGGAAGCAAGCCTTCCAGCCTCCAAAACTGTACACCAATAAATTCCCATCATTAAGCCAACTCGTACGGTATTTGACATAGCAGACAGGAAACTAAGAAAACGAGCAATGAACAACTGGAATTTCAAATTAAAAGCATGACAACATTTACATTAGCACCAAAAAAAAAGAGAGAAATACTTACGTATAAATCTAACAAAATACATAAGGATCTATGTGTGGAAAACTAAAGAACTCTGATCTCTGATGAAAATCAAAGAAGAGCTACATAAATGGAAGAATATTCTGTGTCCATGATGTGAAAGACTCAAAATCAAAATGTCAGTTCTTCCCGACTAGATCTAAAATTTCAATGCAACCCCTGTCAAAACCCTAGCAAACAGTCTTGTAGATACTGACTAACCAATCCTGAAGCTAACACAGAAAAGTAAAAGACCCAGAATAGTCCACACAATATTGAAGAAAAACCAAGTTGAGGACTGATACTGCCTGATTCTAAGACTTACCATAAAGCTACAACAATCAAGACAGCATGGTGTCGGTAAAAGGACAGATCCATACATGGAGGGAATGGGAAGAGAGAGCCTGGAAAGAGATGTACATGAAGACAGTCAGCTGATCTTTGACAAGGAAGCAAAAACAATTAAATGGGGAAAAGAATATACTATTCAGTAAATGGGTCTGGCACAACAGGATGTTCATATGCAACGAAATGAATCCAGACAGAGATCTCATGCCTCAAAACGTAACTCAAAATGGATCATGGACCAAAATATAAAATGCAAAACTATAAAACTTTCAGAAGAAAACTCAGAAGAAAACCTAGGTGACCTTGGTTTGGTGATGAGTTTTTAGATATAAAATGAAAAGCACAATTCCTCAAAGAAAAACTTGGTAAGTTGGACTTCATTTAAAATTAAAAACTTCACTCTGAAGGAAAGATACTGTTAGGAGAATGAAAAGGCAAGCCACAGAGTGGGAGGAAATATTTGCAAACCACCTATCTGACAAAGGACTTGTATTCAAAATACACAGAGTGCTTAAAATTCAACAACGACCAAAAAAAAAAAAAAAACCAACCCAATTAAAAAGTGGGCAAGAGGAGGTGATATCATCAATGTGATGATGTAAACAGCTACTGAAAACCTCTCCCCAGAGATTCAGCGAAAACAGGACAATTGTTACTTGTTCAGCACTCTGGAGGAAGGTGCAGTCTGGAGAAGGATCCCACTAACAGTGAACTGAAAAAGGAGAAAAATATCAGGAGGAAGCATCTGTCCCTGTTCCAGCTGTTCCTCTCCCCTCCGCCACATCCGATTTCACGCAGTTTGGGACGTGCCAGAGGCAGCGGCCGAGATCCCTCCGACCTCCACTGGGACACAGATTGTCAAGTCTCAGGGCACGAGACAGACCCCACCTGCATCTGACACAGAGACCCAAGCCCCCCGGGACCCACCACAGGACTCTAGCCACAGGGGAGGGCGGAAC
>PVKY010001802.1:0-29361 GCA_004027775.1 Bradypus variegatus | reverse complement strand
CTGTGGGTGATGTTTTGAAGAGGAGCTACAGCCAAGAGGGACACTTTGAAGAAAGCACAGGAGCTGCAGACGAGAGACAGTTCGAAGACAGCTGTTGAAAGCAGACTCTTGCTCCAGAGAAGCTAAGAAAGGACAAATATCCTAAGTGCAACTAAGAGTGACGTTTTTGAGGAACTGCAGCCTAGAGAGGAACGTCCTGGGAGAAAGCCATTCTGAAACCAGAACTTTGGAGCAGACACCAGCCACGTGCCTTCCCAGCTAACAGAGGTTTCTCGGATACCATTGGCCATCCTCCAGTGAAGGTACCTGATTGCTGATGTGTTACCTTGGACACTTCATGGCCTTAAGACTAACTGTGTAACCAAATAAACCCCTTTGTGAAAGCCTGTCCATCTTTGGTGTTTTGCATTCCGGTAGCATTAGCAAACTAGAACACCAGGCCAACAGAACAAAGCCTCTGAAAGCTGGAAGACTGTGGATTTTATGGGTGCCATGAGCATTCCAGCTTGGCAAGAGTGAAGGGCATGTTGAGCTTGCTGTGCTGCAGTAGCCGACAAGGTGGCTCTTTTAGTTGCTGTTATTCTGCTCATTGACATATAGACACAAAAAGAAAATCAGCATCCAGAAGATGAGTTCAAGCAAACTGAACACCTGAAACTGGAAGAAGGCAAAGGACTAGAAAATAGTGCCCCAAGGCTCAAAAGAAATGCAGCTCCTCCCAGACTGGGCGCAGATGGTGAGTGGGAGGCGTGCCGAGTCAAGGCACATGCCACAGGTTATGTCCCAGCTCTGTCTGGCGTCCTGCTAAGGGCAGCTGAGTTGATTTTGAAAGGGCAAAGAGCTTACAGATAAATGTTCAGCATAGCTTCGTAAATAATACGCTACATCAGAGCTTAAGATCTATTTACGTTTTGTAATACTTTGCATTAAAGCCGGGTAAGCTGTACTAAATACGTTCTGTGAGTGAGAGCCCAGGGTAATTAATGCCATGGTGGTCCTCAAAGGACACCCAGCACAGACACCACCACCACCAGTGATCAGTGCAGTGGCTCATGTCACCCAAGACCTGCTTATGACCAGTGAGTCCTTAAAAAGAAAAAAAAGTCAAGGGGTGCAGGCATTGTGCATCTCCCCTGCATCGGACCCATCTTTAGGACTTTACAGAGAGCTGTTTGAGCTTACATGGTGTATTAGTTAGGGTTCTCTAGGGAAACAGAATCAACAAGAGTTATCTATAAATCTAAGATTTATAAAAGTGTCTCATCAACTGTGAGGATGCATGAGTCCAAATTCCATAGGGCAGGCAGCAGACTGGCAAGTCCAATGAAGGTGTTCAGTGAACCCAGGAACTAACTGGCAACTCCGATGAATTCCTCAGGAAATGCCTCGCGCTTAAAAGTCTTCAACTGATTGGATTAAATCCAGCTGCCTGCATTCTCTCATTGTGGAAGAGACACCCTTTGTTATCTCATCAGTCAAGCTGCAGCCAATTGACTGATGATTTAATAAACCAGCCTTCTGGTTTATTAACTAGCCACAAATGTCCTTGCAGCAACGGTTAGGCCAGTGCTTGCTGACCAGACACCTGGGTGCCATCACCTGGCCAAGTTGACACATGAACCTAACCATAACAGGTGGTGACACCCTGTCTTCCCAGTGGGGACTGAGGCTTGGGAAGGACAGGAACCTTGCCAAGGCACCCATCTTCACATAGCTGCATTTTAGGAACAGGATGTCCTACCTCTTCTGCACGACAGACTTGGTGGCATGTTAGCATTTTGCTCGACAGGCCTCGTTTAGTTCCCTTGTCAGAACTGAGAGTGTGCAGTGTCGTCTGCTTCCTGTCTGGGGCCTGCACAGCCCTTGTCGGGTCTCATCCTTCTCTGCAGACTGCGGGCTGTGACTTCCTCTCCTGAGTCGATTGAAGGTTGGTCCTGGGCCAGCGCCCTTAATCCAGGTGATGTCTGTCAACCTTGGACAAGGTCCCTGGTCCCAGCGTCCGTCCCCACTCCATGCAGCTCCCATTGTGTGAGTTTGGGTGCCCTGACCAGCTCCACGTCCTGCACCAGCTTGATGTTTGCAGCCCCTGGGAGGGCAGGGACTGTGTGCCCCGGAGCTATGTAAACAGTACACTGGGCGCCAGCTGCTTTCCTGATAATCTGGACAAAATGGGGGCTTCTCCTTGAGTTTGACATCTCTGATCCTGATGACCGTTTCTTCTTTCTTTTCTTTGCAGTGTCAGGTGGAGCTCAACAGGAAAGCACTTGCGGATCTAGCCATCTATGAACCAAAGACTTTTAAATCCTTGGCTGCTTTGGCTAAAAGGAGGCGTGAGGAAGGATTTGCTGCTGCCTTGGGGGATGGGAAGGAGCCGGAAGGCATATTTTCCCGTGTGGTGCACTACCACTGATGGGGCTCTCTTTTGCTGCTGGGAGGTGTAACATTTTTCTCCCTGATGTTTATGACTAAAATAGGAACAAAATGATTTTGTCATCAGTTTGTAAGTTTTATTTTCAGTTGTGTTTATTTACATTTCATTAATAGGCATGAAAATAGGACCCTCGTATCTGGACAGGTCCCCAGGACTGTCTGTCTTAGACTGTTAAAACAAAGCTTGGGTGGTGTTCAACTTTGCAGCTTCAGGCAAACCCACACTGGGGAGCCTGCACCCCTCAGCAGCTGCATGGGGTGAGAGGCCACTGGGGCAAGTCCTGGTGCTAGGGCAGCACCTCAGATGTTCTGTGAATTGGGGGTTTATGCCTCTGACCTCTGACCCTGGCTCCCCTCAAGGCTGCCTGGATGGCCCATCTAGTACCTGCTTCCCCTTCCTTGGTGCATGTCCCCGGCTCCCAGCAGGTGTTCACCCTCCTACCCCCCAGGTGACTCCACTCTGGACTTGGGCCTCACCCTAAACCCATTAAGGTCTCTTCTCCCCATCCCTGTGCCCCGAGCTCGTCCTTGCCCGTCTGTGGTCCCCTTGCCTTGTCCTGGGGACAGCTCTTCAGCTGTTGCAGTGCCAGCCTGTCTCCGCAGGTCCTTCCTGCCCAACTCTCCAAGGGCTCCCTGCCCTCCCCGCAGCAGGCAAGCTGGCACTTGGCCCTGGCAGCCCCCCACCCCAGCCACGGTGCCAGGGAGGGGCTCCTCAGTGACTGACCACTGGGCCACCTGGTGAGATCGTTTGCCGTGCAGGTTCTGCTTCCCTCCCCCAGAGGCTTGGATTCATTAAGTCCAGAGCCATCTCGAGCCCATGAGGCTACCAGGGGCAACCCTGTGCCTTCCACCTCGCAGCCAGCCCACTGTGCCCACCTCATTCCTCACCTGCACCCTCTCCTGGCCACCATGGAAGATGGATCCCGGCTCCCCTTCAGGGCCAAGTCCTCCCCCAAGTCTGCAAGGGGCTCTGGTTCCACCCATGGCCTGTCTTCTCTGTACTTCAAGCCCTCCCTTGCCTTGTGCCCTTCTCCCGCTCCCAAGTCTGCTCTCCTTCCTTTCTTAGCCAAGGTTCTTCTGTTCCCCACCTGCTGTCACCAGGTCCTGGCAGCTGAGCCAGCACACCTCTCACAGCCCTTGCCACCCCTGCCAGCCATCTCCAGGATCCAAGATCCAACAGGAACTTTTTTAGCTTGTCTCATTTCTGAGCAATGTTGGCTCTGAGCACGCACTCGGTGGAACTCTCACTCTCCGTGCAGGCTGGGAAGATACATCCTTTGGGTTCTTTGTTGCTGCACCTTCTTGGTCTCTCTACCCCTACATGTTCCTGCTCTGGGGTTCAAGCCTCTACATACTTACACCTTCTGTCCCAGGAAACTCTCCAGGATCGTAGCACCAGCTTCCGTCCGCTTGCTGGTAACATCCTGCTGCCAAGGCAGACCTCCCCTGAGCCCTGGACTCCTGCCTGCTGCTCCAGGGGTGTCCACACTGAGTGCCCCCCACACGACACACTCCACTCCGTCCTGTGGCGAGATCACTCTGTGCTGCTTTGGCAGCAGACAGCTGGAGTCAGCCTGGCTCCTCCCTCAGACCCAACACTCACCTCCAACCCCACGCGGCCCTAACACGTCCAGTCTGTCTCTTGACTCTGCTTTTCTCCATCCCCACTGCAACCACCTTTGTCCTCGCTAACGTCTCCTCTGGTTTCAGTGACTGCACCGGCCTCCTTGGCGTCTACTCCTCGTCCTTCTGTGTTTAATTGTGGCCTCTGGACCATGAGCACTTGGAGGCCAGGGCTGCGTCCCATCCACTGATGTTTCACTGCACTGAACACAGGGCCTGGCTGTGCACACAGGTGCTCAGGACTCATCAGTTGGCAACAAGTGGGAGCATCAGAGAGCCCTTTGGTGTATGGGGTCATGACGTGTGCACTGCGTTGCAGCCAAGAAGCTGCCTTCTCTTTACATAGCACCTCAGTAAGGGAAGCAGGGGTGTCGCAGACCACTGTAGGCTGCTCCTAGCCCACCCCCTCCAGCCACAGGACCCGGCTGTCACTGATGCAGGTCAGGGGCCTGTGGCCCTGTCCCCAGCTCTAGGGCTTGGCCCTCATTGGCAAAAGTCATCAACTCTTCCTACTCCTCTGGCCAGTCTGTTCAGGGGATGGGCAAGTGACCCAGGCAGGACTAATCAGGAACAGTGTGTTTGCTGGGGTTTCCAGAGAAGAGAAACTGCTTTCCCAGGCAGTGTTGCTGCAGCCATTTTGCCTGCAGCTGGGAGATCCTGGTGCTGCCAGTCTGGGGAGGGGAGATGGTGGGCCTGTAAGAGGCGAGGGGAGGTGGCCTCTTCAGCACTGGTGTCTGAGCTGCTGGCCCAGGTCTGCCAGAAGCCAGAGACCCGTGGGGAGGCCTCTGGGTTTGAGCCCCTTTGAGTTGAGGGCAATGTCACCGGCAGGTTAGCGTCTGAGCCTGCCCCTCTCCCGGGCTTCCCCCACCCTCAGGCCACAGGTTCACAGTAGTCCGGGTGAACGTCTGGGGCTACACATGCAGCCACGTTGATGAATACAGCAGCTGTAACTCCTGTAGGGCGATGGCAGCCCTGCTGCAAGGTGACTGAGATTGTAAAGGAGCCTGGCAGTCCCTAACCCAAGAAGCTCAAGCTGAGCAGGGCTTTCCGGAAGTCTTACAGATGAGTAAATGGAGGTCAGTAAGGTCAAGAGGTTCACAAAGGCTCCCCATTGTTTTTAGTTAAAGTGCAAAGTCTCCACGGGGGGCCCGGGCCTCCAGCCCTGGCTCCTGCTGACCTCTTCAGGTCATCTGTCACCTGCGCCCGAACCTTGTGTGACTCCTGCCTTTCTCCATGCTGCCAGGGGCTTCGTAGAAACCCGGGACCCCAAGTTTCCCCTGACCTATTTACCCGCCCCTCGGCCCTGCGGACTCAACTTTGAAGGTAAAAACCACGGATTTTTCCGGCGTGAGCTCCTACACCCCAACCTTGGGCGTCAGCAAGGGTTGAGAGGAAGACCACGGCAGCTGCCCCGTGCACGGGTGGCGGGCGGTCTGCCAAGCTCGGGCACGCACCCCTGGAACCACGACTCCCCACTCGCAGGCAGCCCGGCCTCGGCCCGCGCGGGACGGCGGAAAGTTCCTTCGGGCCCGGCCGCTGGGACGCTCGGCTCCGGAGACGTGCGGACTGGCGGCGGCAGGGGCCGGATGCCGCGCGAGCGCCGCGCTTCGAAGCCTCGGTGCCGAAGGCGCGGTGCGGACGGGGAGACCCCGCCTCGCGGAAGGCGCCGGCGCCGCATACCCGCCGCTTCCGGGTCCAGCCGAGGCCGCGGCCACGCCCCCAGACGCCGCGCAGCCCCCTGGGTAACGAGCCGCCCCCGCGCGCGCCGATTCCGGTGACGGCCTCCGGCGCTACGCTGACGGGCAGGCCGTCCGACCAATCGGCGCGAGGCGCGGCCGGGCCTGCGCCGGCCCCACCAATGGCGCGCGGCGGGGCGGGGCGGCCGCGGCAGGAGAGCGTCGCGAGGAGCCGCCCTGCCGGGAAGCTGCCGAAGTAGTCGGCGGCACAAAATGGCGACGGCGACGGCCGCGGCTGGGGTTCCGGGGCCTGCGGCCCCCGCGGCCGCTGCCGGCGTCCCAGGCGCGGGGGGCACAGCCCCCGGGGCGCAGGGGGTGCTGATCGGGGACAGGCTGTATTCCGGGGTGCTCATCACCCTGGAGAACTGCCTCCTGCCTGACGACAAGCTCCGCTTCACGCCGTCCATGTCGAGCGGCCTCGACACCGACACGGAGACCGACCTTCGCGTGGTGGGCTGTGAGCTCATCCAGGCGGCCGGGATCCTGCTGCGCCTGCCGCAGGTGAGGGCGAGGGCGCGGCCGCGGGCGGAGGGAGCCGGCGCGGGGCGGCCCGGCCCTTTCTGGGCGACCCCCGGGCCCCCAGCCTCGCCCCTGCCCCGGTCTCTCCCACCCGTCCCCCCGTCGGGCCCGCGCCCTCCCGCGCTCGCCTTGGGGCCTGCCTGCGGGGGGCACGGGTCGACCTCCCAGGCAGCCGGACTGCGGGAGCCTTTGGGGAAGTCAGAGGTTGGGGATTTTACTCTTGTTTCCAGAGCCACATGGAAGCTGGCGACGTAGTCTTAACTGCGGAGCTCTCCAGTTGTGGGCTAAAAGCGATAGAAACTTTTTCCTCTTCCCCAGGTGGCCATGGCTACCGGGCAGGTGCTTTTCCAGCGGTTCTTTTACACCAAGTCCTTTGTGAAGCATTCCATGGAGGTAAGGGGCTGCGCCTCCTGTGTGGCTTTCCCGCCGACATGCGTTGAGGCTGAAGCTTGCCTGTGGTGTTTTGCCCAGCTGCTCGTTTACAGGTCTGAGAGCCCTGGCTCTCCCTGGCAGCCTTTGGCTTTGTGTGCAGCTCCCCTTGGTCTTTTTTTTTTTTACTCCTAATTTTTATTGTGGCACTGTGGGTATAACCTAAAATTTCCCACTTCAGCAGCTTTGAAGGAGACAGTGCAGTAATATGGCAGTGATAGGGCTGCCACAGCTGCCTGTACGGCTCTTCCCGAGTCTGGAGGCCTTGGTGGGAACAAACATCCGGATGATGCAGTGCTTGCCTTTCAGCACGTGTCAATGGCCTGTGTTCACCTGGCCTCCAAAATAGAAGAGGCCCCAAGGCGGATACGGGACGTCATCAACGTGTTCCATCGTCTTCGGCATTTGAGAGAAAAGAAGTGAGTGTCTTATCAGACCTTTTGTAGGTGTCCCCGTATTTCTCTGGTTTTTGAATGGCACCAGCACTTCTGTAACAGAACTCAGGGTGTGGGGCTTTCGGCTTGTCGCCAGAACAGTGTCTGACGCCCATGGGGCTCAACAGGGATTGTCAGTGGACAAAGGGGCTCCTGTGAGGAAGGGCAGGGCTGTGGCTGCGGTTTCCCTGGTATGGGCTCCTGGGTTGCCCTCTCACCTCTGCTCTGGAGCAAGGGGTTTCAGCCTCTGGACTGCTGATGTTTCGGACTGGCTCGCTGTGTTGCAGGGCTGGCCTCTGTGTTGTAGGGTGTTGAGCAGCGTCCCTCGCCTCTGCGCTCTAGGGTTCACTTCGTCTTTGCACGCCAGAGAGCCATTTGTCTGTAAGGAAAAGAGGGGAGGATGACAGAGGGGAAAGTGACTTAGTGTTGGGGTCTGAGGAAGGCTTTGTGGTGCTGTCGGCTGAAGGGAGTGAAGTCAGCTTCCTCGTGATGTCTGCAGCGCGGTGTTTCTGTATGAGATTCCCAGCCTGTGGGGAGGATCACAGGATTTGGAAGATCCATTTTAGTTGGTCCTTATGCAGATCACATGCTTTGTTTTTCTAGGAAACCCGTACCTCTAATATTGGATCAAGATTACGTTAATTTAAAAAACCAAATCATAAAGGCAGAAAGGCGCGTCCTCAAGGAGCTGGGCTTCTGCGTGCACGTGAAGCACCCTCACAAGGTGGGTGTAGGGCTCGGGCCTGGCCGCCGCCCGCCTTCCTCTCCGGCTGAGCCAGGCTGTGAGGGGGTTCAGATGTGTGCTGGAACTGGTTTTCCAGTTTGTGTTTATAATAGTTAAAAGTCATCAACCTTCTTGCGTTACCGGTTGATTTTAATACGTTTTTTAAGCGGTGTAGAATTGGCATCTTCTAAGTTTGAACTTTTCAAAAATAGTGCTAAATTTGTAAAAATTGGATGAGTATTTTTTCTTTCCTTAACGGTTTATTTTCTAAAGTTGCTTTAGTAATAGCCTTTCATTGTTTTATGGGGGAAATAGAAGAATTTTGAGCCTTTATATTTTGAAATGAACTAAGCTAGTTTTGTAGCAAGTAGTAATCAAAGAGCACGGCTACCCTACTTTTATTATATTTTAAGTTTGTTTACAATGCCATGGGTAGCTTCTGTGTTACACTTTTAAAAACATTGTTTTAAGAAAAGATTGCCATTTGCATTTTTTATTTCGTTCCCTGCTTATTGATGGGTTTCTTCGTGTTTTCGCTGTCTTTGACTTGATTTTTTGTCATTGTTTCAAATTCTTGGTAAACTCTCCAATTTAAGTGCGGCTTAAGTGCTTTTCTTCATTTGCTGGAAGATTTTCACATTGTGTTTCATGTAAGCTGGTGACTGGGATACAGAGCTGTTTAGGCCAGGCTGATCTCACTGGTGGAAAAGGTGTTGAAGACGAGACAGAATCGGCCAAGCACCGGCCATGAGAAACGAGGCCTTCGTGCCAGGGTGCAGCTCTGCCTGCTTGTGTGTGTGCTTGCTGCCCAGCTGCAAAAGCAGGTGGCAGATGCGTCAGCAAAAGCTCACTCTCAGCTGGCTCGGTCCACTGGGCGTGTGACCGGGAAGCCACTGCTGGACTCGAGCACGAGCCTCTCGTTTGCTGCATGGATGCCCCAGAGAGCTGAATTCTTGGCTCTTGAGATTCTTGGTAATAACTGCCTGACCCATATCTTCCAGATAATCGTTATGTACCTTCAGGTGTTGGAGTGTGAGCGTAACCAACACCTGGTCCAGACGTCATGGTGAGTTGATTTTCTTTGTTTTCTGAGACCAGCAAGGGCAGTGGCAGGATATGTTGACTTGAGGCACCTGGGCAGTGGGTGGTCCGTCCCATGGCCGTGGTTGTGGGCTGCAGTCCAGTGGCACTGCAGTGTAAATTCCAGTCAGCCTCCCCAAATGTCAGGCACTGGCTGAACGGTAAGGTGGCCAATACCCTACCCTCCCCCACTGCCACCCCCAGGCAGAAGCAGCCTGTGGGATACCCTGGGAACCGTGGTCTCGGCACATGGGGGCTTTCCACAGGGAGACTGGGGGCGTTGGGGGCTAAGGTGGACTTAGCATCACGTATCTGCTAGGAAGTTGCTTCTAACCGCTTCTCCATTAGGAGACTGGTGGGAGGATGAGAAGGCCCTTAAGATTGTCCTACAGTTCTGGGGATGGATTTTAGCAAGGCAAATGCTGGCAGTGAAGTCCAAAGTAACAGTTTAGTTTTGGGGGTTTCTTGGTGAGTTTTCTTCTGGAGTTCAGTCTGTAGGGGTTGTATTTTTGCTGACTGAATGGTGCTATGATGTGTTTACTAGAGAACCTATTTTGACTTTTCTTTTCTGTACTCTTTCAATCAAAGGGTAGCCTCTGAGGGTAAGTGACTAAGACTTCTCCTCTGCTGCCCAAGCGCTTTGGTGCAGGGACAGCGGCCGTCTTCAGCTCTCCACAGAAGGCTGCTCTAGACAGGTGGTATGCGTCCGGTAGCGTGGCGCTGGCCAACTGGCGCGGTGGTTCTGGCGATCGTACTGCTTGTTAACCCCGTCCTGCTTTGATCATTGTACCGATCAGACCGATAACTGTCTTGACTTGAGTTTCGTCCCTTTAAAACTGTTTTTGTTCAAAAAAGATGCAATACCTTTTCCTTAAACAAAAAAAATTCCATAGAAAGCTGTAAGAATTGAGGTGTCCAATTGGCCTCTGGGGATTCAGACTGCCAGTATGGGATTATGTCCTTACTTCCCAAAGTCCTAAAATTGGTCTTTGTAGCAGCTAAGTGTTGAAATATTCTGGTAAAAGGTGTGCATCTTTAAAATTATTTCATGGGCACTGTTTATATTGTAACTTATTACAAATATAGCAATAAGTTTAAATATATGTTTTGAGGACTTCATTTGTTTTGTTTTTAGGACTTAAACGCTAATGAATCACTATCACTCTTCTCTTTGAATACGTAAACATTTTATTAGAACCAAGACAGTGTCTGCTGCAGGCTGTGTGCATAAACGTGTGATCTGTTCAACTGCAAAGTCGTTTCCAAAAGTAGGATGGTGCTGTCTTCACAGCAGCTTTCTCATGACTCCCTCAGTGCCCAGAGTGAGAACTTTGAGAACCAGATGCTGATAGCGGCGTCTGTAGCATCTGTGGTCTAGAACTCTGTGAGTGGGTCTGTACATTACTGTCTGAAGGATTCAGGGAGGGGGCGTAATGTAAAATAATGGTTTCTCGCTGTGGGTAGGGGCAGTAAATGTATTGCCTATTTAGCTGTTCCCTCATGGAATGAATTGTTTTTGTAATACTGAAAAAGCTAGCATCTGATTTTAGTCTATTAAGTCTTAGAGAAATATAGCTTAAGGACAATGTTGAAAATGTGGCCAGTTTTAAAAAGCAGTAACTTTTTTAAAGATGCACATGTTTTGTATTTTTGTATCTTTTAAAGTATGGTTAAGTTTCTTAAACGTACTGATGTGATGAAACTCTCAGTATTTTGTTGCTTTTGTCTGATCTTATGAATGTTCATTTTAAGACTCCTTGTTGAAATGGGACAATTTGGAAATGGTTCTTTGCTAAGCCTGAGAAGAGGACGTCCTTTGGGTGTAGAGCTCTCTTCTGCATGACATCCCCGTGCACCCGAATCGCACCCAGGGCCGTTTTGCCCTCCACGTGGACTCCCTTCGGGAAGCACTCGGCTGCCAAGAGGAGGAGGGACAGGCCGTGAGCGCCCCACGGAGAAGAGGAGCCGAGAGGAGGGCTTGTCTCCACAAGCCGTGCGGGCCTCATGCTCACCCAGCTGTTTGAGTTTGCATGCTTCTGTGCGCTACGGATTTTGAGCATTTAGATTCTTTTCATCAAATACATTTTAACCACTGCGGTAGACATTTTCTTTCTGAGGCATTGTGCTTTGCATGAGAGCAGACTGAGAGTCAGGGAAAAAAGTAAAGTTAAAATTGGTTCTCTCATATCATAGCAATATGTATTGTCTGACATTCAGCCAGCTTTTTTTTTTTTTTTTTCAATTTCTCTGTCTTCCTGTCTATATTCAGAAAAAGCAGCTAGAATGATTCTCCATTAACTCCTGAGATTCACGGGCCTGTCTAGCTCTGAGTCCTGGCATTAGACCACTTAGAGGCATAGTGACTTTATCTGGGCGGAGCAGGCGGAGACCGTGGGTTGTGAGGTGTGCTGCAATTCTTCCTGCGTTTGGTTTTCAGGAATTACATGAATGACAGCCTCCGCACGGACGTGTTTGTGAGGTTCCAGCCTGAGAGCATCGCCTGCGCCTGCATTTACCTCGCCGCCCGGACACTGGAGGTCAGTACTGCCGCTCCAGCACCCAGGGGTGTCTGCGGGGGCTTCTTCAGATCACGCTGGTCTGTGCCAGCGTGGAGTGTACCTCTTGCTGACCAGTGGGGGCTTCTAACTGACCTAAAAACAACCCTCGTTGGCCATGAGGTTGTTGACAAAAGGGGATGGTGATGGCATTTGTGTTCACAGATTCCTTTGCCCAATCGTCCCCACTGGTTTCTTTTGTTTGGAGCAACTGAAGAAGAAATCCAAGAAATCTGCCTAAAAATCCTGCAGCTTTATACCCGGAAAAAGGTTTTTCTATATTTTCTCATGTAACATAGATACTTACATATTATACACATATGTGTTTGCGTTTGGCCGGAAGCTTGCGTTTCTGAGTGGCAGGGTTTTGGCTTTTGAAGGTTGACCTGACACACCTGGAGAGTGAAGTTGAGAAGAGAAAGCGGGCCACGGAGGAGGCACGGGCCCAGGCACGGGGCTTGCTGCCAGGCGGCCTGCAGG
Organism: Bradypus variegatus; assembly: GCA_004027775.1. NCBI lineage: Eukaryota > Metazoa > Chordata > Mammalia > Pilosa > Bradypodidae > Bradypus > Bradypus variegatus. The sequence continues at coordinate 17,351 of PVKY010001802.1, read as the reverse complement.
GCCCAGACGGCACATCAGGGTTCTCGCCCACCCCCAAGCCGGGTGAGTGTGTCGGGCGCAGCTGCATGTGGGGAGCCTCCCGCACCTTCATTTGGGGGCTGTCCTTCCCTTAGGGTTCCTCTTGAAATTGGCTCAGTAGGTTGCCTGGATTTTCTGCATTGGCAACCCTAATGGACACCTGTAGCAGACCTTTGAAGTTAGACAAAGGGCTCCTAAAGGAGCTTGTTTTTATATTTCATTAGCAAGACATATGGTCAGGCTGTCTGAAATGGTTGTGTTCACTGCACCCACCTGGCGACCTGTCTTTTCGTGAAAAGCCAAGCAGCTTTTCGGCATCACTCTGGCCCCTGTTGAGGCTCTGACGCAGCCTCAGTGTAGAAAGTCACCATCAGCTCATTTCTACTTCCGTCCCCTGGAAGGGCCGTCGTCTTGCTCTGCAAAGACATTTCTTATTGAAACAGTTTTCTGATTATTGGTTTTTAACTTCTTGTACTTGATTCACATAGAATCCCCCAAAGAAAGTAAAGGAAATAAGCCTTCTCCACTCTCTGTGAAGAATGCCAAAAGGAAGATGGAGGGCACAAAGAAAGCCAAGGCCGATAGCCCTGTGAATGGGTAAGACGAGCGTGCCGCTGCTCCTCTGGGGCTCTGTGGGGAAGGTGAGGTGGTTGACTGTGCTCCAACCTTCACAGCTTGCCAAAGGCAGGAGAGAGCCGGAGCCGGAGCCGGAGCCGTGAGCAGAGCTACTCAAGGTCCCTTTCGCGATCTGCCTCTCCCAAGAGGAGGTCTGTGTGGGTCCGGGGCGGGTGCTCTCCTGTTTTCTGCTCCCGACCCTTTGGGTGCGTCAAGTGTCGGGGAGGGGACTGCTGGCTCAATTGTCATGCTGTCTTTCTTCACAGGAAGAGTGAAAGTGGCTCGACATCCAGCGGATCCAAGTCCCAGAGCCGCTCGCGGAGCCGGAGTGACTCCCCACCGAGACAGGTGCACCCTGGCGCTGCCCACAATGGCCCCAAGGTGAGGGGCTACCGGAAGGCCAAGGACTGCAAGTACGCTGCCACCCAGAAGCCACCCAAGTCTCGGAGCCGGAGCTCATCCCGCTCACGGAGCCGTTCCCGGGAGCGGGCCGACGGCTCTGGGAAATATAAGAAGAAGAGCCGCTCCTGCAGAGAGCAGCGGCGGGGGCGCTCGCGCTCCTGCGAGCGGACGGCCCATCGCTATGAACGGGACCGCCCTGGGCATCGCCGGCACCGCAGGTGAGGCCTGGTGCTGGTGCCGGCCCTTCTCTGCCTCTGTGGACCTTGGGATGAATTTGGAGGTGAGGTTGGGGGGCCAGCGTGGTGCCCTGAACGCCTGCCCCGGCGGGTCTGCAGCCCGGGCTGAGGCCCAACCCCTGTGAGCGCAGCCCTGCTCGCCTGGCCCCACCCAGGGCGCTGGCTCCCGTGGCTGCTGTGTGGTGCTAACGCCAGGCCGTCCCCTCTCCCCTGGACTGATGCGCAATTACGTGAAACCAAGGTGATTTGTACAGCCTTTGCCTATATTAGGTCATACTTATGTACATACTCTGCGGTGTTCAACCAGATGAGAAAATGGCCTTAACAGCCCCTCGTTCTCTGTCCACGTTGTAAATAAACGTGTTTAATACAAGGTAAAGCTATCTATCAACACTTCAGAACTTGAACTCTGTCAGCTTAAAACTTGTGTAGAGAATTCTGATTTTTAAAATGTGAAGGTATTTAGATCTGTGTTGAAAGTCGTATATTTTTATGTGTGCAATGCTGAGTGCAGGTCACCAGCTTCTAATAGAGAAGTTTCCTATATATACATTTTATGTGGTTTAAATAAACTCAGTTCTCTCTACTCAGGACATTTGGAATGCTAACGAATTTGCAGCTTATCATTTTGCCGGTGGAAAACCACGCACAGGCCTGCCCCGGGCCAGCGGCACAGTCCAGACGGCACGCTCTGCTCTCGTCCTACTCGCAGGGCTCGCTGGAGCATTGGGTCTCGGATCAAGCTCCTTCCTGTACCTTCCCTTCCACAGAAGACTGGGAGGGCCCCGAGCCCACCTGTACATTGGGGCAAGAGGTTTCTTCTTGGCAGCCCATAGAAGGGAAGGTTTGATAATGGGCTAAAATGATGTGAAGCCTTTCTGGTACCCGGCAGTGGGGCTGAGCCGGTGGCAGGATCAACTCCTTCATAGGCAGAAACGGGTCACCGCGGTCCCTGCAAACTCACCCAAGAACCAGGAAGTTTGGCCAGGGCCCCCGGCGGGCTCAGCGCTCTGAGGCTCCAATTTGCCCTTCCTTGCTGCACGTGCAGACCAGAGAGCTGTGTGGAGGTTGGGTGAGGGGTTGCTGCAAGGACAGGCTCCTCTCTGGGCAGCAACTGAGCTGGCGCCGATATCTGGACTTGGGACAACAAGCAAAGGCAGTTTGCAACGGGCAGTTCCAGGGCTGCCCCGGTGCACAGGTATGAGTGGCTGAGCATCAGCCTCACATGTCCACCGTGTAGATAACAGCTCCTGGGGGGTCTGTCAGGAGGAAACAGGAGACAAGTAGTCAGTGGGTCCTGGGCAGGGGTCTCAACCAGGGGTGGTTTTGTCCCCCAGGGGACATGCAGCAACATCTGAATATTTTTGAATATCACTACTTGGGGTTGCTAATGGCATCTGGTGAGTGCAGGCCAGGAATGGTGCTGAGTAGAAACTGTAGGATCTGGGGCCATGGCCTGGGGGACACAACTCCTTAGCGGATCAGCAAGACAAGCCTGCTTGGCTCTGCAGCCCCTGCAGCTTCCGGATGGCAGGTGCAGAGCATGACCCACCCTCAAGCCCACCAGTCAGAACAAAATGTCATCACTCCCCAAGGTCTTTCTGCACCCCTTTACCACCGCCACCCTTGCCCCTCTCCCCCACCCCACATCTCAAGGCAACCTCTGATCTGCTTTCTGTCCCTACAGAGTCATTTGCATCTTCCAGATTTTTATATAAATGCAGTCACACAGTACACACTTGTTTTTTGTCTTCCATTCACGTATGTGTATTTTGAGATTCCAACCATATCGTTGCTCTGTGTGTCTACATGTCGTCTCCATATTGCTGAATGTTCCGCATCACCCACAGACTCCCCCTTGGCAGCACTGGGCTCAGGTGGCATCTCATCCGCTGTGCCCCTTAACACAGATTTAAAATCTAAGTAAAGGGCAGGGGAGGGGACAGTTACAATCCAGAAGTGCAGTAAGAGGATTCTGTGTTGCCCACATAGTTCTGTTTCTTACGGCTTCAGGTTGCTGGCTAGTGTCCTTTCGTTGCAGCATGGAGAATTCCCCTTAGCATGTTTTTGTAGCACAGGTCTTCAGGTAATGAACTCTTTCAGCTTTTGTTTATCTGTAAATGTCTTAATTTTGCCTGCAGTTTTGAAAGACCGTTTTGCCAGATACAGCATTTTGGTTGACAGGTTTTTTTCTTTAAATATTTCTTGTCTTTGGATTTTGAGAGTTTGATATAATGTGTCTTTGTGTAGATCTGTGGGATACTGCTTGGAGGAGGTCACTGGGCTTCCTGGATGTGGATAGTCATTTGTTAAGATTTGGGAAGTTTTCAGCCATTATTTCTTCAAATCCTTTTTCTGCCCTTTTCTCTGTTGTCCTTCAGGGACCCTCACGATGCTTATGTCGTTTTACCTGATGGTGTCCTACAGGCCCATCAGGCTCTGTGCATTTTTCTTCAGTTTTTTTTTTTTTCTTAGTTTGCAGATATTTTCTTCTACCTGTTTAAATCTGCTATTCAATCTGTGTAGTTTTTCATTATACTGTATTTTGCAGCTCCAAGATTTCTGTTTGGTTTTACCATTTCTGTTTTGTTCAGGCAGTTTTTCTTATATTCTTTAGTTCTTTGTGTTTGGGTTCCTTTAGCTCATTAAACATATTTAATGGTTGGTTTATAGTGTTTGACTAATAGTTACAATGTGTGAGATTTCTCAGGGATGGTTTCTGGTAAGTTCTTTTTTTTCTTTTTTTCCTGTGTCCAGGCCATACTTTCCTATTACTTAGCATGTTTTGTAATTTTTTTGTTGAAACTGGACATCTTGAGTTTTATTTTGTTAGAACCCTGGAAATCTAGTTCTCCCGCTCCTCTGGGACTGCATGGGTTTTTACTTGTTGTTCAGGGCTGGAGCTGTCAATTTGTGACTTCTCTAAACTATTTTTCCTCCCAAACGGAAACTGGAAAGAGAAAAGAGAAAAAATAAAATAGGTACTGTCTTAAAGATTCCTCTGCCACATATCTCTGAGGGGGGTTAGATCAACATCCTTCAGAGCCAGGGCCCCCCACGCACCCCTGTAGTTTGGAGGACTGGGTCCTCAGGGCCCACTGTGGCACCAGCAGGCTGCACCAGGAGCCGGGGCTGCAGTCCCCACTGCTGCTGGCCACACCATTGGGGGTGGGGGGTGGCAGTTGCTGCTTGGAGGGTGATATTCCCCAATATTTAGTGCAGTTTAGCAGACGTTTCCTGCAGCTCTTCCCTGGGTGCAGCACAGTGCTCCTCTAGACTCCAGGGTTCCTGTCAGTTCAGTATGTGTTTTGGTGGAGGAACTGCATCCCAAAGCTTCCCATTATGCCATCTTCCCATAATGTGCTTCCTTTGTTTTTAATATAATGTATGTAGCTTTGTGTTTATATAATTCTTAATAATGGCTGCGTCTGACAACTGGCTTGCAAACTGAGAATTTGGCTCTTGCGAGCTAGTGAGAGCTGGCTCCAGGGTACTTCTGCCAGGCTGGCTCAAGCTCCATGAGGTAGCAGGTGTCCTGCCTGGTTTGCAGCCTCAGTGCTCAAGATTTTTGGGCTCCCCAACTCAGATCAGAAAATGAGCCCCAGCCTGGGGTCTAACCTCTGCCACCCACATCCTTTATGCTCCTCCACTTCCAGGCTAGAGATGCAAACTTGCTCTAATTTCTGAAGATCCTGGGGGGGGGGGCTTTTCTGAAGATAAATGGGTATTTGGAGGGAGAAACAGAAATACGTACAATAATGTGTACCCCCACACACACAGTCACTTCTCCGACTGCGGTATTTCTTCCCCAGTCCTCTGGATCCCTAATTAGGAGTCATCTTCCTACTGTGATCTCAGCTTTGCCTAGTCTGAAGGCTCTGCTTATGCCAGGGTCCTCCCACAGATCGGCCATTGTACACATCCCTCCCATGCAGGCTCCATGCAGCAACTGGGACAGAATAAGGATGTCCCCACCGTGTGCCCACACTGCATTAGTAAGGTGAGGAAGCCAGGCCCTTTCCTTGTGACTTCGGGCGTACGGGGCTGTGGGATTTCTACTCGATTTCCGTAAAGGCCAGAGCTGGCCTGGCTTGTTTTCTGGGATAGGGGACGGGTCTGCTCTGGCTCATCCAGCCCTCAATACCCCTTCCACCAGTACCTGACTCAGGGTGGGGGATACTCTACCCACACCCCAGCCATACATAAGGCTAGAGGGCAGTGTTGTCAACCCCTGCCTTGGCACTTTCTGCCCTTCTGCAGACTGCTCCCAGCACCATCACCCGCTTCCTGGCTGTGGGCCTGCTGTCTACAGGATTCTCTGTTTTATTGGGCCCTGGCTAAATGGACACTGACTTAGCACCAAGGTTAGGGTCTCAAGGGCACTGACCTGCTTACTCCTTTCCAACCCAGTCCACTAGGGAGGCTGAGCAGCTGAGGTGAGGGGTGGGTTCACAGAACATGTGCACAGATGTTATGCTTGGGAGCCCAGGTCAGCCCCTTTGGGGGGTAGAGGGGCTCCTTGTGACTCAGTTGCTTGGCTAGGTTGAAGGCTGGGGATGACCAGGCTTTGCCACTTCCTGCCCAAACTCCGTGGAATATCCTTCTGCAAGGCAATGGGGGCCCTCAGAGCACCCCTGCAAGTTCAGGAATCCATTTCAGGGATCTTGTTCATGCTAGCCAACCTCAGCGAGGACAGCTGGGCCTTCCTAGACTAGGGAAGAGAAGCAGTGCCTCGGTAGCCACCTACCCTGGGAACCAGCAGGGGAGCTCGGCCAAACCCAGTCCTACACGGAGGCTGCTTCTGTTTTTCGGACAAAAATTAAGGGCTGACTCTTATTTGGACTGGAGAAAGGGGAGGCTGCCAAGTCCAAGGGATGCGGCGGCGGGTGCTGCCATCCCGAGGCTGGGCACGGGAACCCTGAGGCCCCTCCAGAGTCCTTAACGGACGGGCGCCCGGGCTAGGCGGGCCAGGGGCGACGCTTGGGCTGCGTGAACGCGGGGCTGACCTCCGCTCCAGAGGCGAAGAGTCGGGGGCGGCAGGACACCCCAGCCCCAGGTTCCGGGCTCTTCGCTTCCGCCAGGCCGTCCGAGTAGCTCCAGCCACTTCCGTCGCCCGGTGACGCCACTTCCGTCCTCCTGGGCGTGCGTTCGCCTGCTAAGATACCGGCTCTCTCATTGGGCCGGATGTGCGGCGAGTTCGGACCACACAGGCGCACAAGCCCCGCCGTTGGGGTTTAGGGGAAATGTCGTTTTCCCTCTTCCGGGTAGGATGAGACGGAGTTGGCGAGCTGGGACCTGGGCAGGGGGCGGAAGGGCGGTGCTTCTCGCCGGAAACCGTTCCTTTCTGGGCCCAGTGGGGCTTCCTGCCGAGGCGGAGTGGGCTCCATGGGACGCCAGGGGGCGCTGGGCGTTGGAACCTCCGGCGGCCGCGCGCGGGGCTGGGGCCAGGTTGCGGACGGACCGGAAGTGCCTGAGCGCCGCGGCGGAATGGTAGGTTGAGGCGCTGGGGTCTGGCCTGGGGAGGTCGGCGGGAGGCCCGAGGGCAGGGGAGGTGGCGAAGAGGTCCCGGGCCCTCGGCCATCCGCCCCGCCGCAGTGCGCCGGCTTTAGCTCTCCGGGCGCTCGAGCGTCGCCGCCTCCCCGCGGTCTGGGCTGGGGTTTCTCAGAGCGGGAAGCTGAGGCTCAGGGGCGCTCAGTACCTGCCCAGAGCCACGCAGCCGGGGTGGCGGACGCGGGGCGTGAACCCGAGTCTGGCCGTTGGAGAGAGTGATGGGATGCGGTGACCGGGGCAGGATTGCAGTCCCCAGCCCTGCTCAGCTGCGCCCGCTTGACCTGCCACCCACCATCTGTGTTCCAGCTCCCGTGAGCACCTGAGGCCGCCGCCACCCTCCGACAATGTTCTTGGCGCGCCTGTCTTCTCTGCTGGTCAGGGCTGTTCCCCGGGCAGGTAAGAGGGCCTGTGGGGGCAGGTGGGCAGGAATCACGCCTGGGGTGGGGACTTGGGATTCAGTGGCCCAGCATGCCCCCAGCCACTCTGCCTCCCCACATGCAGTTTTCCCTGCTCCGGGCTCTTGGCGGGCCAGGGAATCAGGGAATGCACACCGCTTTGCATCACGGAGGGGCGTCTGGGCCTCTGGAGGATGCAGCGGTTCAGGCTGTGGTGGTTGGCAGTGCCCCTGCTGCTGTCTGGCCCAGATGGGCCTCGGCGGCCCTGCCCAGACTTCATGTGAGCCCCAGAGTGGGGAATCTGCTTTCTTGTTTCCTGCAGGCTGCAGTCTGCCCCGGTCTGTCTCAGGGGTACTGGGCAGCCATGCCAGCAGGCCCCACTATAGCACACAACCAGCAGGCCCCAGTGGGGCTGCCCCCCTCCCTGGCCAGCGGGCCCAGGTGGAGCTTGAGGAGATGCTCGTGCCCAGGAAGATGTCCATTAGCCCCCTGGAGAGCTGGCTTACCTCCTGCTACCTCCTGCCCAGACTGGACTCTGGGACCCTGGAGACTGTGTCTTCTGCCCAGCCCTACGAGTGTCCACCCAACAAAGCGGGTGAGGAGGTCAAGCAGGGGGACGAGGAGGTCTGGGATGCACCCCACATGCAGTGCAAAAATGTGCTGAAGATTCGCCGGCGGAAGATGAACCACCACAAGTACCGCAAGCTGGTCAAGAGAACTCGGTTCCTGCGGCGGAAAGTCCGGGAAGGGCGCCTGAGACGGAAGCAGGTGAGCGAGGGCCCTCGCCGGCCGACCCGGGGCGGGGAGGTGAGAATGCTTGCCTTTGCCACAAGCCAGTCAGTGACCCTGCTTCTGCCCTGACAGATCAAGTTTGAGAAAGACTTGAAGCGCATCTGGCTGAAGGCGGGCCTGAAGGAAGCACCTGTGGGCTGGCAGACCCCCAAGATCTACCTGAAGGGCAAATAAGTCTGGTGCCGCTCCACCTCCCGTCTGCCTGTCGCCGTTGGTGACTCGTGTAATAAACGTTTGAGAGCTCAGCTGGCCTGGGCTGGTCCAGCACCTCCTCGGCCTGGGATGGCCTATCCCAGAGGCCCACGGGACCTAGGGTGGCAGATTGGCCATCCGTTTCCCTGGGTGGCACTTGTCCTGGTGCTGGGAGCAGCTGCACAGGCTCCTGCCCCATCCCGAAGGGCTGGGCTTGCAGGAACAAGAGCCTGGCTGCTGGGGAGCGGTGGCTGTGCACCCTCCCGGCCCTGTTGGTGCTGACTCGTGCATGCACAGGTGCTGAAAGTGCTGAGGGACTACCAGGACACGGGCTTCGGGAACGCCTGGGTGTCAGTGGGGGTGTGGCCCAGTTAACATTTTGCGAAGGCAGAGTGGTGGTCAAGGAGGGTCTCACAGAGGGTGTCCTCGAAGGGTGGGTAGGGAAGCAGGCAGGGTCCCCGGATAAGGAACTGGCAACCTGTAGTCTCTGAGGACCCAGGACTCGCGTAACTCAGCCACCTGCTCAGCTCTGCCTGGTCACATGTGGCCACTGGGCCGAATGTCAGCACTGGGCCACCTGGTGGCTGGCTCCCACCTCTGCGACTTCCTGGGGCTCTGGGGATGGGGTGGGGGTCTCACGAGGAAAGCCTAGCCCCAAGGGCATGCTTTGGAAGTTCAGTGTGGGAGCCGGCTGAGGAAGGCGTGTCTGTTCAGGGGGGCTGCAGACGCCCCGTCCCTCCGTGTGAGCCAAGGGCCTCAGGTCCCTCCTTCCCCAGCCTGCTCACTGTTTGTCCTCAGGTTGAGAAGGGCTGGGAGGGCTGTGGGCACGGCCTCAAGGCTCCAGGAGGCTGGACCAGCCAGAGGAGCTGGTTTGGGGCACCCTCAGTGTTGTCCCGGCCCATCCTCCCCCTCTCTCCAACATCTCAGTTAAAGGGGGTGGTCAGGGGAGAGCAGGTGGCCTCTTTTCTCTGAGCTGTAGTGAAAAGCTCTCTCAATGACGAACTGGAGGAGGGCAGGGGTCAAGCTACACCCCCACCCCCACTCCCTTTCCGGGCTGCTGAGAGGCCGTGGGGGTTTCTCACTGTTGGTCAGAAACATGTCCAAGGCCTCTTTGGGGGCCTTGGAGGATAGCTGGCCTTCCCTAGTGCTCCTTGTAGTCTGGAATGGACGAGTTAGCTTCAAGGGTCAGGCAGGCCCCTGCCCGGTGAGGTCAGCACATTTCCTGTCAACTCAGCCCCTGCCCATTGGGGATGCAGGGGCATGGAGGGGGCCTGTGGTGAGTGCCAAGCAGGGGAGCCTGGCCGGGCCCTCAGGTGCAGGAGGCAGCGGCCCCAGCCCCTGGGAGCCCCGGGAGGAGATGGGCTCCCTTGCAGCTGGGGTCACAGGAGCCTTCCTGGGCCCCAGTTCCCTCAGCGAAGGGTTGGCCAGTGGGGCCCGGGCAGGGCTCTGGCGGAGGAGCGTGGGACCACCTTCTCCCCAAGTCATATCTGGGTTCTGCTTCCCAGGCCTCCCTGCCCAGCCCCTGCCAGGCGGGAGCACTGCCCTATGGCTCATCCCACTCTCCTCCGGTTGTGGGAGGACGAAACAGAGGCTAAGTTTGTTTCAGGGTCTCCAGGCATCCGGTGAGGACGGTGTGGTGGATGGCTCCCTCGGGACTTGGCTGAGTCTGCGCTCGCGTGTGACCAGCCAGCGTGGCCCAGCCCGGGGACCCGGATGGTGCCTGCAGGGCCTCTGCTGGCCAAGCAGTCACAGGCTGCCAGCCCGGCTCCTGCACCAGCCACTGTGAGAGGGCCGGGGCACGGCCTGGGGAGCCCCCAGGAGGCCGCTTGGCCTAACTGCTGTGCCGGAGCCCAGTTCTTAACTAGGCACTTGGCCACATCTGTGGACACTTCTGGTTGTCACATCTAGATGGGGCGCTGGCAGCTGATGGTGGAAGCCAGGGAGGCTGCTAAACATCCCCGTTGCCACAGGCCACCCCCATGGCAGAGAGCGATTGGGCCCCAGACCTTGGAGGTGCCGTGGTTGAGGCTCTTCCTGCAGCGGGGCAGCACCCGGCAGCCCCTGACGCCACAGGCCAGGCCAGCTGTGCCCACAGGCCCGTTCCTTGGTGCCTGCCTGTTCCCCTGAGGCCCTGGGAGAGCCGCCCCTCCCTACAGCCACAACCATGGCCTCAGGAGGCAATTTGGGGCTTTATTTTTATCTCTGCAGCCTCTCCCAGGCCTTGAGATGCTGTCCCTCCCTCTTCTCCATGGGGCTTTTGCCCTGTCCCCAGCTTTGTGGGACATGCCATGCCCTTCTCCCTTCCCCGGGAGGAGGGTAGAAGGTGGGGTGGGCTGGGGGCTGCCGAGCTGCCTGTGCGGTGTGGTTCCGGCCCGGGACCCACACCTAATCACAGCCTTCCTAGCAGCACCCATGGCTTGGGTCTCAGCCAGAGGAGACCCCTGCTCAGGGCCCAAGCTGGCGGGTGAGGGAAGGGTGCCCGTGGGCAGGGGCACAGTCTTGATGTGGGGCGGACCCGTGAGCTGAGCCTGCCCCTCCCTGGCTGAGGCACGAGAAATGCTGGGCGGGCCCAGAACCCCCAGGAGAAGCCAAGGAGGGGGCTCCGCCAGCGAGCAGGGCCCTGGGTTCAGGGGAAGGCCCCCGCAGCTCATGGTGGCGCGGACGGCCGAGCAGTTCTGCTTGGAGCGAAGGGAGCGAGCAGCCCGCCCTCCCCTTGGGCACCGGTCACTGCCGTGGGAAGGACGCAGGAACTGGCCGGGTGGTGGCGGGAAAGGACGTCCCCACGCGGGCCCGAGGCGTCTCTAAGTTTTGAAGAAAACCTTGAAGTGACTTGAGCGACAAGAAGCCCCCTCACCCCGTGGCAGAACTGAGTGGCCCCCAGGGTGTGTCAGGGGTCACAGTGAGGGTGACCTGGGGGCCTTTGTGGGATGTCAGAGCCGGGGCAGGGGCAAGGGGCTGGGGTGGCATCCTCCACGGCTGCTGCGGGGGTACCTGAGTCCCTCTTACAGGTGAGCACATGGGGTCACGTGATGGGTCACAGCACCTGCGTGCATGACGGGGCGCGACCTGGACCAGCTGAGACTTTGGGGTGTGTGGGGGGAGCTGGAGGGCTCAGGCAGCCGAGGTGGGGTCTGTGCGTGTGTCCCCAGGACTCCATGTGTATCTGAGCACATCTGTGCACCTCTGCGTGTGTGGAGGGTGGAGTATTTTGAGGACCACTCAGGTACGTGGGGGAGAGGAAACGCTGCAGGGTCCCAGGTGACAGGTGGCACCCACAGGGCCACCGTGCGGAACAGGCTCTGAGGGGTGTGGGGAGGCGTCGCCACAGGGTGTCATTGCTCCTTGGGGCCCTTGGCTGGGGGCACCGAGCAGGAGGGATGGGGCTCCAGGGGAGACAGAGGCAGGCTGGGAAGGGTGTGCCCACCGGCTCTGGGGACCCTCAGCGGTGCCCGGGCCGTGTAGGGGTTCCTGAGGTTGGAGCCACGCCAGACGCTGGCGCAGTTGTCATCTGGGCGCTGAGTGAGCACCGTCCGTCCATGTGGCCGGTGCCCGCAAGGGAGGCCGTCTTATCTGTGCCTGATCGTCCAGGTAGAGGTTAGGAGAAGTCTTTCAATGCTCAGTGGAGGCCTTCTCCCAGGGAAGGCGATCAGCCCCGGCTCTCATACAGGGTTTTCGTGATGGAAGCCATTATCCTGCATGGGGCCTCAGTTCTGGTTAGTGGAGATGGTTGAAACTCACACAGACGACGGCAGAACAGCGATGCCACAGAACGTTGCTGGTGCTACAGTGCATAGCAGCATGTTCCAGAATTTTCTTGGTGACTTGTTGGCCAGTTTCTACCAGTGGAATCTCTCTCTGATGAATTCCACAGTAAGCAAAACGTTGAAGACGTTTTCCAGTGTATGAGGTGCAAGTACAGACAACGGCAGTGAGGCTGTTTGATGATGGAAACCGACTCCTCCCGTGCCTTGCGGGGGGGGGGGCATTTTCTCATCACTGATGCGTGAAGACCGCATTTTATTTACGTTTTATTTAGCAGAGTTCTTTGTTGGTGAAGTTGGAAAAATAACCACTGTGATTCTGAGGAGGAAGAGAAGGTAGCCCCAATTTACTCAGTTCTGTCCAACTTATACTGGAAATATTTCTTCATTTCAGCAAAGTTGTATGTTTGGTTGAAAGCCCTTGATGTATAAATAGAACAATTTTGGATAATTCCGTGATTCAATTGTTATAACTTGCTACTGATTACCATAATGGAAACCTACAGCTTTCTTTCCTCTGGTACATTCAGTAGATGACTATTGAGATCACATTTGCTAATCAAACAGACAGATAAATGACCAGAGGGTATTTGCATGTATTTCAGAGTGCATATGAAGATCGGATAAAAAAAAAAAGTTAATGTACCTTGTGGGATGTGAACTGGCACAGCTGCCTTGGAAACCCGGGGGGAGATAAGTCCCCTAGAGCTGGGTGGGGCCCAGGTGGGGGGCTGGGGTGGGGGTGACCTGGCAGAGAAAGACCCATGTGTACAGTGTGACCTGCTAGCCATAGCCACATGCAGCAGGACAGGCAATAAGCTGGAGCACTTGCCTGCAGAGCACTCACCAAGGCACACACACCACGGAGTGCTCAACGTGGAGCACTCACCACAGTATTCACCATGGAGCACTCATCATGGAGTGCTCACCATAGAGTTCTGACCTGAAAAGCACTCACCTGCAGAGCACTCACCATGGAGCACTCACCATGGAGCATCCACCCCTGGAGCAGTGAGAAGGAATGACTGTCCCACGCTCTGGGCCCAGCTGTGGGCTCTCCTTCCGGCTCTGCACAGGCTGGCGGCCCATCTGGGGTGCGGATGCTCAGTGCTGTGAGGAGACTGATCTGTCCAGGAGCAGAGTTTGGGGGAGACGTGGTGAGTGGAGCCAGGTGGGAGCTCCAGGTCTCCAGCCCCTGGCCACCAAGACTGGGGGGGCTGACTTGGACTCCTCAAGGGCTGAGGCAGGAAAACAGGAATCCCTCACGTAAACAGGGGTCTGCTCGCTCCACCCAGCAAGGCGGGGCCCGTCACTCTAGAGGGGCTCATGGGGCTGTGACACTCACGTGTGTCCCTCACTCCCACGTCCTCCACTGAACCCAGGGCCCCAGGTGGGTGCTGCCGTCTCTGCTGCCTGCCGGTCCCAATGCCAGCAGGAGCCTGGGGTTGAGTGGGCACTTGGCAAGAAGGTGGGGCTGGCTCACGGGCAGGCCTGGGGTTCCAGGGCTCGCCAGCCCACCTGGTGTCCCGGAGCTCAGGGTGGGGAGCAGGGTCCAGGGGCAAGACGCTAGTGGGTCAGGCTGTGTCCTCCCCTCCTCCGAGAGGAGTACTCGCCTGTGTCGATTTTGTTGTTTTATTACTAAGTAAGATCATATATAAAGTAAAATTGTTCTACAAATCTTACGACAAAACAGCAGTTCTGCCTCACTGCTTGCCCCAACCTTCAGTGGAGTCCTCCCGTGCTTGCCGTGGGGATGCTTCCAAACCACACGCTTCTGTATTTCTTGGCTTCTTGATTGTCGACACAATGTGCTGATACCCTGTTCTGGGAGGACACCCCTCTCCTGCGCCTCTCGGCCCAGTGTGCCCTCCACCGCCCCAGCACAGCCCCTCACGGGGGGCGGCTGCCCGGTGGGTCCGCATCTGCACCTGTGGATGGCCTGCACACCCGCTCACAGCTCGTCGGGATGACAACTCCTTTCTGGTGTTACTCTTTGTTTCCCTGTTTTGTTTTTCCGTTTGCATTGTTTTTTATGTATCTATGACTAATTCACCCCTAAATTTGCTGACAGAATTCAGAAACACTCAGTTTGGTCCAACCCCTCAGGTAATTCTTGTCCCTTGGAGTCACCTCCTGGCCCCGCTGTCCTGCCCCACTCCGGGCTGGCTGCCCTGGGGCCTTCCCACAGCTGCCACTGGGTTCTCCTGGGATTTCTTTGCCCAGTAGCTGGGTCTCCTGTCTCTGCAATCCAGGCTTTTTGTATGTGTTTTTCTCTTGGTTTACTCCCTTCTTTTCATAGAGATCCATTAGTAGCTTTCTGAGAAGGGGTTGTGGGAGATAGATCGTAGAACTGTGTTCCAAATTCTGTGACTGTTTTGCAACAGGATCGTGAGGACAGCCCCTGCCACAGGCACTGTGCTGAGTTCATTACAAGAATTGTCCCCCAGCAAACCTAAAGTCCCCAAGTACAGAGATTAACTTGCTCGCAGTCACGTCCCTGAGAAGCCACAGTGCAGCCCTAAGTCTGGCTCCAATGTAATAGTTAAAAAAATTTTGTGTATATTATACCTGTACATGGTCAAGTAGTTAGGGTGTGCTTCAGAAATGGTGCTGGGCGCCATGTCACGTGGCTCTAGGTGTCTGTCGGCGCCTTGTTCCGGGAGCTGAGGCATTGCCTCCTGCTGTTCCAGTTCCACTTGCCGCCCTCTCTTCCCATCCTCCCAACGCAGTGACGTTGTAAGTCGCCACGTAAAAATTGTGCTTACGTGACGGTAGCTGCATAAAGATTTACACAGAACTAAGCCACACAGTGAGCTGCGAGTGTGTTTCCTCTCCCACATAAATATTTGTGTTCCTGGAGTCCGTCGGCGCCTTGTGGTTTTGCTTCCCCAGTCACTGACTTTTCTATGCCCACATCGCAATCTCAGCCCCAAGCCTGCTCAGTGCCCACCGCACCTGGGCTCCTGTTTCCTCCCCCTGATGAAAGCCCCCCGGGGAGCCTTGCTGCTGCATTTGGCGACGGCTGTCACCCGGGGCCTCCCCGCAGCCTGTCTCCCAGGCACGTCGCCCACGTTGGTTCACTCCCTTCCTTCAAAAGGGCACGTTCTTCATCACCTCCTGAGAAAAGAAGTCTGAGTCTGAAAATATCTGTATTCCACCCTGTTACTTGGTTGGCAGTTTGGTGAGTTATAGAATTGTAGAGAGATTATTTCCTACAAAATTTTGCAGGTGTTTCTCCATTATCTTCCAGCTAGCAGTGCTGCTGCTGAGAGAATGGAAACGTTTTGAGTCATCAGTAAGGAACTTGCTTTTTTCCTGTCTTGAAGCTTCTCTTTTTTTCTCTGTTGAGGGTTCATAACGATGCACCTCGCGTGGGCCTGTTTTCACCCTACAGGAGCCCTGTTCAATACAGAAACATATAACCTTCAGTTTGGGGAAGTTTTCTTGAATTACTTTGTTGTGATTTTCTACTCTACATTTATTTTCTTTATGTCTGAAATTCCCGTTATTCAAATTTGGCCATCCTGAACCACCTCAGATTTCCTTTTATTTTCTTATATTTCCAACTCTCTGATGTCTTCAACAATTTCTTCCAGTTTATTTCATGATTTTTTTTCATTTCTGTTATTTAATTTTTAATTTTTAAGAGACTTGTTTTCTGAATATTCTTCTTACGTTTTAAAGTAGCATTCTTTTCGTTTCATGGGTCTCTCTACAGTAAGGATATTAATGATGGCTTTTTTCTCTCTGATTTTTATCCTCAGCATCATTTCTGCGTCTTCCAAGTTGATGTTTTCTGTGTGTTGACTTTGGCCTGTTTTCCACCTTGGTGGGTTTCCTCTCATGGCATGTGGCTGTGCGTCCAGCAGCAAGCCATGTGCGGGACACCCAGACTGTGGCCCCCAAACACCATCCCCCAAAAAAAGGACGCAAACGTGGCTGATTCCAGGTAAGGCCGCCAACCTTGGCAAAGAAAAGTACAGGATGCCTGGTAAACTTGAATTTCAGACGAACAACAAATGGTCTAGAGCATGGCTGTGTCACTTGCGATATTTCGTCTGTGGACCCTAAGTCCAGGTCAGTGGCAGGAAACAGGAGAAGAGCCCAGACGACCCTTTCGGGCCGTGAAGCCAGGAAGCTGTCAGGGACTGCGGTACTCATGCCGCAAGCCTCCGGGAGCCCACCTGGAAAGGCTTTCACTGGCCAAAGCTAGGAGAGTTCAGCATCAAAAAGAATAGTAACCTCGATTGAGATGGCACTGAAACCCTTCGGTTGCCTTTGGAACTGCTGGGGACCCAGTCCTGACTGGGAACTGGGTTAGAGCCTTGTCTTGGACTGGGAACATTTTTTGAGAAGATTGGTATATCCTTTCCTACCTTACAGGAATGGAAAAATAATGTGTATGTTTATAAAGTCTCATATTTAATGGAACTCCTGTTCTGAGTGGCTTAAATAGACTTAAGTACTTACATAGACTTAAAAGAATGTGAGAATTTCCAGAAAGAAAAAGGAAATTGAACTTCTTATGCTTTACAAGTGCTCACCCTTTAAGAAAAGCCATTTTCTCACAGAGGCTGCTGCTCAAAAGAAAAAAGCTGGGAAGATGGTTCCTTGTTACATAAAAAGCAAAGAGAAATGTAAGTTGATACAGAGAGCAAAAATGAAAATGAAGCTTTAGTATGTTTAAACATTATTTAATGGGAAATATGAAGTTTAATAATTTGTATTAGAAAAAGTTCAGGTAATATTTTTAATCAAGATGAATCACTGGACAAATTAGACTAGTTTCAGGATTTTGGTTTAAGATGAATATTTATCTTTCTCCTGATTTTATCACAGTGTATAAAAGTGTTGGGAACCGGACCGACCCATCCTAGACCCGATGGCACAGCCTTGTATAGTATTTTTAGTTTAACACTGCCTTAGGCTTTTGATTATCTTAATTTTGATGCAAATTGGATTGCCTATTTCCTTGCCTCCTGCCCCTCTTAGCCCCACTGCTTAATCTTTTGCATTTTTATGTCTTTAAGACCTTTTCTGCTCAAGGAGCTCATGGTGTTTTTGAACAGCAAACAGATGTCATAAGATGCAACCACTCCAGGTCCATTTACCACGGACTGGACATGGTAGATTGCGGAGCATGCTTTGACCAGGAAGGTCACTACTGAGCAGGCTGATTGCCAGTGCTGCTCCGCTTTTCCTGAGGTGCTGGGCTGGTTAGCCAGAGACGGGCAACTGAACACCTTAGGCTTTGCAACCTGCCACCTAAGACAGAGGCAGGGCCTTTTGCTGCCCTAAGCCTCCATGACGGGTAAGGTCGAAGGCTGCTCCCTCTGTGGTGTTCCGACCTAAGACAGGCACAGTCCCCCCAGGAATAACCATTGTCGCAG